>CAJQZJ010032031.1:15996851-16018997 GCA_907164525.1 Lophiomys imhausi | reverse complement strand
AGAGAGAGAGAGAGAGAGAGAGAGAGAGAGAGAGAGAGAGAGAGAGAAACCCAAGGTTTCGAGGAGCCCAAAGATGTGAGGATCTGAGGGGAGAGAAAAGCTGAGGGGAGAGAAAAACTGTTCCCCCTATGACTGTACAGAGGAGAACTGCTAAGAAATGATACTTGAAGTTATATTTATTATTGTAAGAGGGGTATGAGATTTCTAGGCAGGAATGATGGATGACAGCTTAAATTTGTGTCCAGGGAATGAAGGTGAACTGTGACAGAGTTATTTATCTTGGGAATGGAGGTTAGGGTCAGCCCAGGCTGGGTGCCTGAAGGCACAAGACATTGACAAATTTATCCTGCAGGCCGTATCTGAAGCCCTTTGTTTTGGATCCTGGCTTCTCAATAAGTGACCCTCATCCTTCATGTTGGCAATTCGTGAAGGATGCGGTGAGTGCCAGCGGGGGCCCCATTCTCCCCCTCCGCCCCCACCCCAGCTCCCTGCTACTAATTCTTGTCATTCACTCTGCTGACAGGCACCAAGCCCAAACTATTCCCAGTTCTGAAAGGGAAGGTTAAAATATTTATTTCAGCTCATAATGGCCTCTCTGATTTACTGCAGGATCTTTTTCCCTCTTTGCCTTTGTCATTGCAGGTCACTGGAAGGACTGAGCGCATTCAGGAGCCTGGAGGAGCTCATTTTAGACAACAATCTGCTCGGCGACGACCTCATGTTGCCAGGGTTACCCCACTTGCACACCTTAACCCTCAACAAGAACCAAATATCCTTTTCTGGCGCCCAGGATGCCAGGCCCCCTCAGCACCCCACTTGCGGCCCAGCTCCACAGGGGTCTTATTCTGCCACCCCACACCCTTCTCAGCAAAAATACCTGCAAAATGTCAAATGAGTTTTATGTGTCAGCTAAATTAAAGTATGTGAAATACAGTCGGTGGGCAGACAAAGCGGTCTGTCTTCTGGCACTCGGGACACTTCAGAGTAATTTATTATAGGTCATTCATAAATGAAATGCACCGTTATATCTTCCTGTTGCTCCATTTTAGTGTGGAGATCTAAGTTATGGCTGCGAGGAAATCTTTTTAATAGATAAAAATAGAGAAAGAAAATAATGTCACGGGTGCCTGGGAGGAAAAGCTGCTTCTCTTTCCCTGGGCTTGTGTAGGAGGGCGACCTCTGGTGGCAAGGCATGGGTAGTGCCACTAAGCTGACTGTCCTTGGAGACTTTTGAACCGCTTTTGGTGCAGGCTGGGAGAACAGTTCTGGAGGTCAACAAGGGAGAGGGAGCAGAGGTGGAAAGATAGGTAGGTGTTAATGTCAGAGTCTTCACTCCCCGTGGATACGGCTCTTTGCATGATGACAGGCCTAGGAGAGCCATGGTAGGTTCTGTCCTCCTCTAAGTAGGTGAGTATGTGCCTGACCTGGGATGAGAATTAGAACTAACTTCCCTGGCTTCTTTAGTGAGAGTAAATCAGAAGACTTCTCTAACAGCCTAGGCTATGTGGCACTTTCATCATTAGTGATCTGGGTCACCAGCTACTTGGATGTCAGCTCGACCAGGCAGGGATTTCTAGATCCTTCCTGTGCACAATCATACCTGGCAGAGTTCACATTCCGCAGATCAGATCGCTGTGGGGTGAAGAGCATATTCCATTTCACTGATTTCTCACTGAGCATTCGCAGAAATCATACGTAGTCCTGGGGATGTCTAAAGATCCTGCTCTTCATTCTTACCAGGTCCAGTGAAGAGTAGATGGGTTGCCCATTTATCTAGTCATAGAAACCTTGAGGTTATGTATAAACTCCCAGTCAAACAAGGAATTAGATGGAGGCCTGAACTCAGGCTCAGCCCTGGTTCATTCAGAGGGTTTTGGTTTGGTTTGGTTTGGTTCTGCTACAAAGCCTTGGACCTGAAGCCTGATTGCCTTGACTTATGGATGTTAATCACTTGTTCCCACTCACACAATAAGTTAGGGATAGAAAGGAAACTAGCATTATCCCTCCTGGTTATAAAGTAAAACCAGATTCATATGTTAAGTTCAGCGTGGATGCTTATGTGAACACTTGGAATGCTTCCACAAAATTATTTATTAGCCCCCATTGGTGCTTCAAGCTGTAAGTTAATATTTTCTTTATTCCGTAAAACATTGTCTCAGCCAGCTTTTGCTACTAAGACAGAATACTGTTGACTGGGGAGCCACCAGCAAGTATTTGTCACTCATAGTCTGGAGGCCGAAAGTCCGAGAGCAGGGTCCCGCTGAGAGGGACTTGATGTGTCATCTGCCTGTTCTTGCATTGGGGACAGAGGAGGAGGGAGGATGAAAGGGGGTGGGGGAGAGTTCTTATCAATAGATTAATTCACCCTATCATGGGATCTGCCTTTAGGACTTAATAACTTCTCAAAGGATTTGGAACTGAAACACTTGAATTGTCAGAGTGGGGCATAAGCAGTGCTTCACAAACACACTCCTTATGGTCATTGTCAGTGGACATGTTAGTGGAAGTGGAGGAAGAGAGCTTAGAAGTAAGTTCACAGTCTGGGTCATAATGGAATTTAGTGGCGTTTTCCTCCGTGGATCCTTTGGTCAACTAAGTTTCCAAGTTATTGCTAGGAAACATGCAGTATTCGGTATATTCTAGGCCTTCCTTGGCTGCTGTGGGTGGTCAGCTGGACCATATGAGCATCCGGATCAAGGAAAGATGGATTATTAGACTAAACCTCCCGTGACACCATTCCTCCTGTGAGCCTCAGCCCTTGTCTTGCGTCTCATGTCACCACAGGACGTTACAGTCTACTGAGAGTTTCAAATGTCCTCTTGGTCATATTTATCTGTGTGATCCACTATAAGTCACCTTGTGGGACCCTGATCCTCAGTTATAGAGGCAGAAGTTGTATGAAGTGGTGGTTTTATTCTCAGCACTGCTGAGATTGGCAGGTCTCTTGGGTTCCAGGGTGCAAGGAGATTTACTCTGCCTTTTGTTGCCTTTCCTATCTTGTGCCTTAACTTCCTTGAGCTGTAATGGCAATGCTGAAAGAGGAAGAGGAATAGCCTGCAACGTCACCATGTTGGTGAAAATCCAATTACATAACTGCACTTTTATAGAGCATCTTGTTATCAGTGGATACAGACCATAAAATGTTGTCCCACTCAGGTCGCCATGTGATTTCTTTCCTCTTTTCCTTCCTGATCTACTGATACTGTGACAAAGGTCAGCTTCACCATTCCTTTGATCTGGAGGTCACAGTCTGAAAGGCAGGTCAAAGCAGACAACATTGTATACCATCCTCTTAGCCTAACACACTGACCCTGCCTCTTTAGGTCAAAACTTCCTACTTGTGAAAATACCCCAGTCCTGCACAAGTAGTGGGGTAGGTATTACTGGTGCCATCCCATGGGATACCCTAGAGACAGGCTGTGCCAGCTAGCTCATGCAGCATAATGATCCACTCCACAAAACAACAAATTTTCTATACACCTCAATTCTATGTGAATCAGGGCATAGCTGGATGGTTCTTCTGAGGGTCTAATTCTGTGTCACTCAGACAGCCATGTTTGTTTGTTTGTTTGTTTTCTTACCAGTATTAGAATGTCTAAAATATCCTCACTCTTACATATGCAATTAGTGCTGGCTGTTGGCTCACCTGCCTGTCTCTTCTAATGGGCTGTGTATGCCATAATACATGAAAAGATTAGTTTAGGGCACAGGCCCTGGTGGACAAGTGCTTGCCAAGTCCTGCTTGCATTATAAAAGCAATCTACTTAGCAAAAACAGAACAAATGTGGGAGAAGACACAGGTGTGCGTTTAAAGAACAGCTCGTTTCTGCAGCTATCTACTATACCAGCCTTGGCATCAAGACTCAATGAGATCTTATTTCGTTTTCACAATAAAGCATCTTATTGGCTCTCTGAACTCTCTCTCTCTCTTTTTAAATACAGTCCAGTCCTACCTGTCCAGGGTTAGCATCACCTCCCCTGCCCTGCCACATTGAGAGTTAATGGATGCAATTCCTCAGTTGAGAGTCCATCTCCCCTGAAAAAGCTACGTTTGTGTCAAGTTGACAAAAGCTAACTATGATGTCATCCTAGAAAAAAAAATAGGAAAACCATTCTCATCTGGCCAAAGCCATTATCACCAAAGGCAGAATGTATGGTGAATGTAGTACTTAGACTTTTATATTTCACTATAATTCTATTCTCATTCTAGGAGTTGGGAATCACTGATGAATAAGTCTCATTCTTTTTTTTTAAGAAATCTCAGAGATTGCAAGCTTCTAAAAGCCACATAGATTGCCACAGGTATGGCTTCATCTACACCCCACTTATGGTGACGCTGAGCCCCAGATTCTAAAACTCAAAATAGATGCAATCATTTTGTTAGAAGGGACTTCCATGTAGGAGGAGTCAGCTGCCAGCTGTAGCAAGGCCCAGTTGGAACTGCAGTAATTCTACTCACAAAAGAGAGTTCAGGGTCCAGACTCTGTAGAATCTGGGAAATTTCTTCTCAGTTCACCAATTAAGGCATCCATTCACTGTTTATATAGGTCCTTTTCCCTGTCCCCTTCCCCCAATCTTTGTTCAATTATGGTTCGGTCCTCAGCTTCGGAGTCCTGCTTTGGGCTATCTCAGAGCCTGGTTGTCTCAGTTTCTTGCCCATTTGATATGTAGCCCTATTGTACCTTTTCCTTTAGTTCAATTAGAAGGGCCAAGTAATTAATCACAAGCCATCAACTTGAAAACCAGTCCTGCCAGTATTCTCGGCTTCTCTCACCCACCAACCACACATACACTCTCTCTGGCTTGTTCACCATCTGCATTGAGGTCTTCTGTGTTGATCTGTGTGATCTCCGAATTATTCAACCCCAAATAGGAGATTGACTGAAAATTTGGCAAGTATCGAGATGTTTAACTGTTGCACAATGTAATTATCTTCTCCCACCTTTCCTTTTGGGAAAACACAGGCTTTATCTGAAATTATACTTCATTTTCTTTCTCAGTTTTGTATCATCACATGTGCTAAAGGTATGACCAATTTGAATCGCAATGCAAACAGGAAGAAAGAATAGTGCTACATGTTACACAGCTGGGTGATGGCAAGGAGACAGGTGTAGTGCATCACAAAGCTGAGCCTCACACTGAAAAAAAATATGATGTACTCATGTGTGTTTGCGTGTGGGTATGTCCATGGAAGTGCAGGTGCCAACAGAGGGCAGAAAAGAGCCTTCTGTTTCCTGGAGCTGGATTATAGGTGGTTGTGAGCTGCCATAAGTGTGTGCCAGGGAACTGCCGTCCCATGTTTTACAAGAGTAGCAAGCTATTTCTCCAGTCCCTGGATCTCACTTTTAACAGCAGTTTTTTTTTTATCATCTTGAATAAATTTTTTTTCAGGGCCCTTGGTTTCTGACATAACGCATGCTTTAGAGTTTTGTGGAGTAGAATTAGCAGAGTGGTCTATGGGAAGTTACTCCATTAACTCCCAAAGACTCTTGATGCTCCCTGATACGTTTAACTAACATTTCTTGGTACATTTAGATAAAACCACAGTGCTCTGAAAACATAAGCCTCAACAACTGAAACATCTGAGACAGACAGCATAGCTGGATGACAATGTGTGATCTTCCCCCAAAAACATATTAAACTCTTCATTTTTCAGTCTTTTAATTTCACCCTTTGTACTAGAAATTGAGTCATTTTTTTCTCTCTAGAAATGACTTAGACTTGAATATAGTCTCTGTCATTTACTGGATGTGTGACTCTTCATTTTTCTTTGTTTTTTGGGGGGGGCATGATAATATTTCTGATACATATGTGCATGCAAGGGTGCAAATATATCATTATACTATGTACTTAGCATTCAAAAGTCTGACATTAGGTGGAAATTTCCCAGCGGTTATAAAACTGTTCCTTGACCTGGAGATGAGCCCAAAGGTGGGGATGTTCTTTTCTTACCTGGGAAACCACCCTAACTTATGTGCAATAGGGCCTGCATGCCAGGAGGTTCTTCCCCTTCCATCTTCTCTAAACTTGTAAGAAGGACACCACTTTCATCTTGCACCCTCCACCTAGAATCACTCTTGGCAAAGCTCACCATGACAGCTGGGCTCCACAATGTCAACTTCCTGTAGACAATGGAAAAAAAAAATTCCTGACTGCCCAGTCCTCTGGAGAAGGCTTGATGAGGGAAGCCAGGTGTGTTCTGAGAGTCCAGCTGGGGAGAGTTGTCACAGTGCCAGGGAGCTTGGAGAAAATGTGCCCTTCCAAGCATCTCCCGTTTCATGTCTGCTGCCATGTCTTGGTTAGTTGGAGACCCCATAGTTGCATCCACTCATTGTCTTGGCTTAATTTTCCTCACAACTTAACAAGTTCCATCTCAGCTCACAATCAGGCAGGAAAGGACTGTGTTTGTACTTGTTGACCCAGGAGATGGAGGAGCCAATTAAAATGCTATCTCCTATTTGGTGCTCTGGTGGTGGAGTCAACGGAGATGAAGGGCTGGTGCAGAACTCGTGGCAGGAGGTGGCAGGGCTTCCTGCCTGCTGCGGATTCTGGAAAAGTACTTGGCTCACCCTGTACTTTTGTCATTCAGTAGGTTGTTGGGAAGGTTCAGGACATTGGCATTTCCACCATACCAAATATCCTGCATGAGACACACTTCTGGAGATGTGCTGGACTCAATGGTACACGTACCTGAAGCATCTTGGAGCCTGAAGACACTTTGCCCAAAGTGTCCATGACCAGGATAATTAAGGGGATCTATCTCTCCAGGTCCTCCAGCAAAGAAAGCCCCAGTTTGTATGCAGGGTGGAACTTAGATAACAAACAGAAACCCTCTCAAAAAGACAAAGGTTACAGAACTAAGGGCATAAATTATGTACAGAAAGGCTGTTTATGGACTAGAGGTGTGGCTCAGTGTCAGAATACTTGCCTAGCATGGGCAAGCCCTGAGTTGAATGCTTAACAGTGTAAAACTAAGAAGAGAATGAAGAGAATGAGTATGAGAATTAAAACCAGAACGTTCAATTGGAGTAAAAATATATCAAAGCAAATTAAAAAAAATTAGGTTGACAAGTACCACACATCTTAAAATAACTAGAAAGGACACAAATCTTTTTATACTAGCTATGCCTGTTTCAAAACCTTATTTCTTACAAATTCCCTTACAAAGCTTCATTACATGATGACATTTGTGAGGTTTTCTATAGAGAGCACAGGATGACAGTTTCATCTTTTAGCATGATTGACTGAAAATTGATTTTTGTTTTCAGGAGTTGAGATGTATTTGTGCTATGATTTAGATGGGGGTCTTCTGAAAGTCCACACACTGAAGGCGTAGTCCCCAAAGTGATGTTTCTGGAAGGTGGTGCCACCTCAGACACCGTGAGCTAGAGTAACTCCTGCTTCTTTTTGTCCTAGTAACATTTTGTCATAGTGAGGCAGGAACTGACTCCCATCACCTGCCTAGTACTTGTGGCCCCTACTTCTTGCTGAGTCTTTCATCTTCTTGGAAGAAGATCCTTAACCTTTGGCACATTACTGATTTGGAGTCCCTCCTTGACCACCTGGGAAAAGTAACACCAGCCCTACAGTACCTCAGTCTGCTGGGAAATGTGGCATGTCCCAATGAGCTGGTGAGCCTGGAGAAGGATGAAGAAGACTATAAGAGATACAGGTGAGTGTTCATATGGTGGCAGGAAGGACCTCCCATGACTGTGTTAAACTGTTGTCTTTTAGGAACGGAGTCCATTTTCTTCCTTTGTGGGGTTCATAGGAGCCAAGAAAGGATATGGGCTGGTCAAGATGAGGGGCTGAGAAATATTTTTCATCATGGGCTAACTCATACACATTTTATGTTTTATAAGTTATGTGGATTCTGTCATGACTGCTGAACCCTGATGTTAAAGTGTGGAAGCAGCCTTGAGTGATTTATTGATGAATGTACCTGGATCTCTTCCAATGAGACTTTATTTATATGATAGGAAAGTGGATTAGTGACATCTTCCCTTTGGTCCCTGTTATAGAAGAAGGAAATACCACAGATGCAGCTGGGGCCCTTGGGACATAGCTCTGGAAGGGCTGGGAAGGAGAATAGTGGTCTGAGAGGACCTTGTCCTACTGGAGTTTATTTAGAATTCTGGTTCCCTACAAAGAAATGTAGTGAAAATAATTATTGTGTATAAGGCCAACACTGTAAGAAATACTGACCATTATTATAGATTTGTAAGAAAAAAAAGCTCAACACACACACACGTAAATAACATAAAGCCGAGATTCAGTTGTATTTCTATAAAGAGGAATTTTGTGACTTTAAGCTTCACTTCTAAGTTTCATGATTAATTTTGTAGAGCTTCTAGCTTATTTTTATATTTACACAGAATAAACTAGAACCCTGCTTGAAAAAATATACTCGTGAAGGTCTTTCTCCATTTGGAATACTTTTCAAACATGGTGTGATGTTATAGATTTGAGTGTTGCCAGTCAGCCAGAGCAAGTTGCTGATTCCTCACATTGAATTGTTTAACTGTTTAGAAGTTAACTGGTTTCTGGAACATTGTTTTTCAACTTTGAATCATGAAATTGCCAGATACAAGGTGTGTGAAGGGGTCACTTTAAACATAGTACCTTCTTATACCAACATTTTTGGAACAACATTTTTATTTTCATTATAATTACCAGTGCACATTAATTGTCATATTAATGAGATTCACTTATATGATTTTTTTTCACATCACAATATATATTGTTCTTTGATCATATCAAAGTGTCACAACTTCCCAGGTACCTAGCCATCTCCCTACTTCTGGTCCACTTACCCTTCCTCAGTTTCTTTTTAAATGGTATTTCTACCACTATTGGAGATTGTATTTCTTTCTTTTTTTCTGCTTAATTCTAGTTTCCAAGTATAAGATAAAGCACGTGACACCTATTTTGCTCTGTGTGATGATCTTCTGTTCTTTGCATTTTCTTGCAGACAACATGAATTTGTTCTCCTTTGTGGCTAGATAACACTCCATTATATGTAAAAATATATTCTTTCTGTTGGTAGGCACCTAGATATCTTCTTCCACATCTTGGGTATTGCAAGAGCTAATTTTAAGAAGTAGTTTGGAAAGTCAAGTCCAAAAGAGTTTATATAATAAACATGGTTTATAAACCAAATATTGTTTGAAAATTTCCTTTTTACTTTCTGATTTTTTGTCATATTGTTTTTCCATTTATAAAACGCATGTAACTTTTACATATGTACGAATATGCACATGTATTACCAAGTGTGTGTGTCCTCACACATTCACACATGTCCATTTACTCATTCATGCAACCAAACATATTATATGAATACTTTTCTGTAGATAAGTTGGGTTTTTTAGAATGAGAGAGAGAGAAAGAGAGAGAGAGAGGAGGGAAGGAGGGAGAAAAGGAGGGAAAGAGAAAGAAAGAGAATAGGATGAATTTTTCACTTCCACTTTATTCTGTTTGGTATCAGATATAGGGCTCACAGAGGTGTAAAAGAAAGAGAAAAACAAATACTTCATTGTTGATTTTGTAACTGGTCAGACTGACAAAGAATACTAAGATTCACTAGATAAGAAGCAAGATTAGCAACCTAATGTGAAATTCCATTTCAACGGGAAGACTTCTAAAGCAGGTGACTGTCTAAATCAGTGCTCCTTAAATGACTGAGTCAATTCACAGTCTAGGACTCCTTTGGCAGCAAATGCATGCGCAGATTTCCTATCTTACCTCATGCATCCCATCGTAGGCATTCCTCTCACTAAAGTACACATGTCCTCATTCAGAGAAGTGTTACCAGTGAGTGAATAAGGGTGGAGTCCTTGTTCTGGAAGCTTAATGCAAACCGAAAGTCATGTTTGCCAGGGAAAGTGGCTGAGTGACTGACTATGCTGTGGATGTTTGGAATTGCTCTTCCCTTTAGGTATCACGTTAGCAAGCAGCAACTATCATTTGGGCTCAATCCAAGTCTTAGCTATGGGTTACAGTTTGGCAGAAGGCTTGCTTCTCTAAGCGCAGTCCTCATGGTTCTACCTGGGCGGTCCCGTAAGCATGTCCTCCCCATCCCAGTTCTCTGTTGCTGACAGGATTTGAGAGATGGGACCGAGAAGGCTGTTTCTTAGTGTGTTTATGACAATGTTGCCATAAGGGACTGGATTCTAGAGCTTGAACACAGCCCAAATCACATCTAGCCACAATTGCCTTTGAAAACCCATAGGTCATCCACACAATGGCTGATAGATCCTCACACTTGGAGAACAGGCAGCCACCAGGAACAATAGAGACATTAAATGTGTTCCAACCCAGTTACAGGTTCACTGCACCGTTGTGTGAAATGCTGGGTAGGTTCTCTAATGTGCTTAAATCTTTTGTTCATTTATTTATTTATTTTATTGTTGACTTGATAAGCACTTACCCTTGCATTTGGAAGAGAGAGGTGTGGGCCCAGCACAGCTCAGCTCTGTGGTCCTTGGGCAACCCTGCTTTCTTTATCCTGATTCATTGACCCCTGAGCAATTTTAGGATTTCACAATATGACTTTTGAATTCAGAGTCACTGTGGCATATTCATTTAAACAAATCAGTACAACTGCCTACCCCTCCTTGGGTAAACTATTTTCCTGCCCCTTCATCCATAATTTGTGAGGTCTGCCTTCTCTCTGACTGTTACCTGGACCATCATAGTGGAGTCTCTATATAAATTCATATGACATTTTTGCAAGGAAATGGCTTAAGCAATGAATGATTTAATATTTCTACAGTTTAGTGTTTTTCACTTTAAGTATGTTTTCTAACAATATTTCTTCTATTAATCATTTAAGCAATAGTAGGAGTCTTAAAGGAGTGCATTCAGAAGCAAGAACCTGTGGTTCATTTAGTGCTGTTGAAAAAAATCTATTGATTGGCATCCTTTGTGGTCATGTGATGTAATATTTATGTCACCCAGCCATACATCAAAACAAGTGTGCCTGTTGTTTCGTTTCCATGGGAGATGTTGATTTCAAAGATTTCAGCTCAGTGTTAGTTTTTGTTGTGGATAACCACCAGACCTGGAATGGGAAGTGACAGGTTTATGTACATTGCGCTCTCTGTCCCTTTCCCCAGTACCCACCCCTTTGACTTCCTTATTTACCTGTGTGCCCAGTTGGATTTTCTTGGCATACATCCCCACAGTAAAACAGGATCATTACATTTCTCTGTGAACATGGGTATACTACTGAGTGGTTGAGCAGAGCCCTGAGCTGCTGTGCTAGGAACATAATCATATGTGGGGTTCCCATTTGCTATTGCTTATGACTGAGAAATGGACAAGGCCACCTTATCACAGGGCCTTGAACTCACTTTTTTTGTATTTTGCTGTGTACTGCTGTTCAGGGATGAATGTTGAATGGATATGAACTTAGGCCTCTTGCAGATTTCAATAGTAAATCAGGGGTGGGAACCCTGAGTGGTCAGAATAGTCCATTCTCTGTCTTTCTCTGGCATTTCTTTGGAGGAACTAAGAGATAGATGATTCTGAGAGAGAGAGAGAGAGAGAGAGAGAGAGAGAGAGAAGAGAGACTAGATAATAAAAATGGTAAAATTCCAAGATGGCTGACCTTTCCTCACACTCTTGACCTGAGAAAAGAGCCTGGAAGCTTAAAAAAAAAAAAAGACTTTTTATTCCACCACCAAGGTGCCCAGCCTGTGGACAAGTTCAAGGCCAGACCATGTTTACCCCAAAGGTGCATCTCTATCACCCTCCCTGCCTTTGTTCAAACTGACCAACCCTGAACTGGGGAGAAAGACTCCCTTCACAGATTCTTAAATCCTCAGCCCCCAAGGAGAGACTGGACTGGAGGGTTCCCAAGTCACCCGTCTGATTTGCGGAGGGTCTTTTTTTCCATGTGCCTGCAGTGTGTATGTGTTTTCTCACCCCAATAAAAGCCTTTCTTCAACTGCTGATTCTGTCTGCCCCTGTTGGTTGTGTTCAAGATTTCTCCTGTTACCTATCTTACTCCAGATATTTCCTGAATTCTAATTCTTCACCTGGGAGAGAAAACAAGCCCCATCAAGACCCCTAGATGCTAATACTTTCTTGTCTTCTTCTTCTTCAGGAAGAATGATGGCCGAAAATCAGCAGAGAATAAATGCTGAACGTCACCTTTCAAATAAGAAACCTGGGCTCTCAGGCTTGAGGCTGTTCTTTTGTGGCTTAGCTCTGTTATGCATTTTCTTTCAATTTCTGTCCCTTCAGGCTCTGGTTGCTCCCCCCTCACCCGCCTCCTACCCCAGTAGGTCCCTCTGTAGTCCTTAAAACTTTAAATTATTTAAAATATGATGCCCTTTCTTTGTTCCTTCGTAGGCAGCAGCCCTGGGGCCTGCCCAGTGTCTGCAGCCCTACACCAAAGGAGAGGTGGGAGGGACCCTCCGGTGGTGTCTGGGGCCACCTTGAGCTGCCACCCAAGGCTGTTTCACACTAAATAGAAGCTGTAAAACCTGTGGCTTATATAAGCCAGCTAGCATTCCCCAGCTAATCTACAATCTGGGCTTTGATGATCACAAGAAAGCAAAGGTCACGACCCAGAGATCAAAGGGACAGAAGCCCACACAGTAATTGCTGGTTACCCTCCATACAAGCCTTTGGACTGTCCTGTGGGTGTATTGTTTGCACAGAGACTTCAAATATGCTGTCGGTGAGCTGCTAGCAGAATCAGCTGCCCTTTGCCAGTTGTCAGGCCAATTCATTAATGCTGTAGGTGAGCTCACCTCGTCTCATTAGCGTGAGATCATTGCTGTCTCTCAGGGCATCTGGAGTGATCCCACTCAGTGTCTGTTCATCATGCCTTCATCTTCCCTGGTGTTTTCTGGCTCTCTCTCTCTCTCTCTCTCTCTCTCTGGAGGTGGGAGGTGGTGGTGACACAAGGTAACTGGGTGAAACTGGTGTATCAAGAAGGGGCCTTATTGATATATTTATTGTCAGTCAGTTTGAGTGCAGAGAACCCAAGCAAATTTGTGTTTGAAGGAGGCTGAGGCTCATTCCCGTGGCTTAGATGGAGAAACTGAGGCTCAGGAGGGTGAGCTCAAAGCCCCGCAGTCCAAGCACTCTGTTCTGCCCTGAAAGTTCCCTCCAATCACTTTCATCATGATGATCCCTCTCCTTTATATTTCTCCCCTTAGTCTCTAGGAGCTTGGGTTTCTCACAGCTGTGTGTAGCCCTTGCTGTTTTCTCTTAGTAAGCAAACACCTTCAGCAGATGATCAGTGGTCTTGACCAGCATAAGAGAGCTAGTATTATTAAACAGAGTTGACATAATCCAGTTGATAGTTAAGAACCATGTTGTTTTGTTGGCATTCTTGCCCTATTCTGTTAAGTTTTGAGGGGGGGGTCAGGCAAGAAAAGCGAAAAGATGATCCATGGCTGGTTTCAGGGTGCCAGGTAACTTGTACTCTGTCTCTGGACTCCCTGCATATGACAAGAAGGTGTCAGGAATGATGAGAAGAAGCCCTGACAGCCATAAATGGAATAGAGAAGCCAACCAGCACTCTGGATCCTGGCTCTCCTAAGAACTCATGAGAAACTTGAAATATGGCTGCCAACCCCACCAGCAGAGCCTAGAGATCCATGGCATTTGTCCGTGGTTTGTAGTGTTACTGAAGAGCAGGCAAATTTTCCAGGGGAATGTGGTAGGCAGGACAAGAGAATGCTTTCCTTTCTCTTTGATATCTAGGCAAAAAATACTAAGGCCACTGATGCCAGAGCAAAACAAATTGATTTTTCAATAATAACAAAAGGATTGGAGTTTTCCTTCTTCCTTCCAGATTTAGCTTTGTCCTTAAAGGGTCCTGTAAGAAAATCTACCATTTTACAGGAAGAGAGGAAACCTAAAAGTCTCTGGGTGGTGCTCCCTCATTTTCAGGAAATCTGTCTCCACACAGAGACAAATGGGTATTGAAGCACCTTTGTAGGGTTCCTGCTCTCCTGATAACCTCCCCTTCCACACCACAGCAAGCAGTGGATCTAAGTCCTACCACCCAGCCCTGGGGGCTTCCCCCCAGCCACCTTGAGAAGGTCAGGAAAATTGGAGTTGCTCTCTGTAGCTAGGGACGTGAGCCTTAACTTAGACTGATCTCTTCTCATTAAGCAGTGCCCTGGTTTAACAAGCAGTTTTATAAATCTGAAGCTGTCTCCGGGTGTCACAGGATTTATGGACAGGGGGGCTCTGCCATAAAGTGGTTTATGATGGCTGCCTTCTGTGTTATTAGTAGCTGTCTCTTCCTTCAACCATTGCTGTTTGATAATAGCCTTAAAACACCCAGAATTACTTACCTGCAGGTCCCATTCCCGATAGCCCCTGTTGACAGTCTGAATAAGTTTACTGGCCCTTTGTTGTTCTTTTCCTTCAAAACAAACTGAACCATCAGTAGCTTCAGTGGGCTGACAGAGGGATGTCATCTGGGCTAGTCCTTGTGATTGCAGGTTATCTGGGGGAGTTAACCTCCCTGCATTGTTAGCTGAAATGCTTTATGTGCTATGCAACTTTAGGATACGGCTGTGATAACCCCAGTAACTAAGTCATACATCACAGTAAAGAGATTTGGGTGCAACAAATAACCCCGGATTAAATTTACAAGGGTTGAACTGATATTGTAAAAGCCTTCATTCCGTGGCTTCAGGAATCTGCTCTTGTGTTTTTATGGTAAAACTTGTATTATACTGAGGATTGAAGCTGCAGCTTTTGACACTCTGACATGACCTAGAACAAAAGGAAATAGATCTCTCAAGACCAGCATGGGATAGGCAGGCAGGATGCCCACTGGCTTATCACTTGGCAGGAATATTGAAGCCTATTCTAAGTCACCAGGGGACAGGAAGTCCTGGTAAATGTGACGGTTAGCTGGGCTCAAGTAGCACAGGTGCTGGGGCAGGGCAGACTGTTCGCTGAACTGGGAAAGAGACTCTTGGCTGCCTCATTGCGCTCATAATTTCCCAACTATTAGTCCTTGTGGTGTTGTTTTCACTAGGACATTGGTTCTCAGCAGGATGGCAGCAGTGACAGCATCACCTGGGAACTTATTAGAAACATAAATTCCAGGCCTCAGTCCAGATCGCCTCAGTAAGGAACTCTGGGGATGGGCTGGCTGGCGTCTGCATCTGTGTTTTAACGAGCCTGTGGGTCATGAGGATGCCTTCTCAAAGTCAAGAACCGCTGTGCAAGAATGTAAACTCTGTGCGCTAGAGCGCAGGATAAGCAGAGATCTTCTGCGGTTTCCTCACATTCTCAGCACCACTTCTTCCAGGTAGTGGCTCCTCAATAATTACTCAATGAATGTGTAAATAAATGAAAGGAGACACCCCCGAGGGGACAATGGATCATAGGGGTAAAAAGTCCCTCTAGTGTAGTCCTTCTGACGGGGATGGCGGTTATACTCATTTTTAAAAGGCTTAAATATTAGTTTTTGTTTACCTGTCTCTGTGACTGTGTGAGTCTGTGCTGCAGATGTGTAGGTGCCCACAGAGGTGAGCGGAGGGTGTCAGATCCTCTGGAGCTTCAGTTAGAGCTATTGGGAGCCTCCTGTCATGGATGCTGGCAACCGAACTTGGATCTTCTGTAAAAACACAAAGGGCCCTTAACTACAGTTATTTCTCTAGCCCTGTTTAAAAGTTTAAAATTTGCACTTATTATTAGTGTGTGTATGTATATATATGTAAATATGATATATATTGAAGGTACATGCTTACCACAGAGCACATGTGGAGGTCAGAGGATGACTCTCAGGAATCATTTATCTCCTTCTACTGTAAGCCTCAGGGATCTAACTCAAACTCAGCAATATCTTACCGACTCTTTGAGATGAACAAATTTTATAGAGTCATTTGTGCCCTCCCTTTGGCTATCAGTCTATAGACTCTAACAAATTGGAATTTCCTTAGGAATCTCATGCTAGAAGAAGGAAAAGCCTGGTGCCAACCAGAGGGGAAGCTTATCTCCCTGAAAGAGATTCACAGCTGTCAGTCCATATTGCAGGAGATACCTGAGCAGAGACAATGGTGATAGATCTCTGCTTTGAACAAAACTGCTTAGCTGTGTATACCTTTGGCCCTCTGTTTAAACCTAAGCATCCTCTTAGGACCATGAAGATGGATCTAGGGGGTCAATGGATCTCCTTTTTCTTTTTCCCAGTATTCCAATCCCCCCACATTGAGTATATCTCCTTTTTTCTGCTTCTCAATATTAATTTGTCTCTTTAATTGGTCTATTGAGACTGGGTGGCCTATCCTGGTTTGTTATGCTTCCAGGGCCCACACTCTGATCCTAAGAGATGGGGTAACGCTAGAGTCCCTCAAAGGTCTCTGGGAACTCATGGTGGCCCTTAGGATGGAAGTGAAGTCACTTGGAGTCTGGAGGTGATTGGCAGACTCTGTCATAGGCTGTCTCTCTGACTCTAAGAAGAACGTCTGCAAACAGCAGCTCTTTGTCATCTAAATATTTTTACCTAGCTTAAAAGCCAGCACCTCTCTGTCTTTCTCCTTTGATTTCAGAGCTGTGATCCAAAGTGAGGCGAAATGACAATGCGCGGTCTGTTGTCACAGTACTTCCTGGCAGCCCCGTGAAGGCATCTTTCACTCCATCATTAAACATCGGTTGATTTTCTAATACCGATGTTGTCCTCACCTGAATATTCATCTTTTTCCACCCCACACTTAGTGGGTGTCTTCACTCCTTTGAGCGTCACTCCTGACATACTGTTTCTGTCTGTACGTGTCTCTATTTGAAAGAATCTGTTGTCATCAATGCTTTGCAGGAGATGGAAGTTTTCTCTGACAGTCTGAGGCCAGTAGGAATGTGTGAGAAAGAATACTTGAGCCCTTTGCCTCATTTTAGATCAGAGGTGTTTGGGATGGGTGGGTGCAAGAGAAGAAGAAAGAGAGTAATAGATTGGGGCCAGGGTGGTAAGAGGAAGGAGGGAGGGAGGGAGGAAGAAAGAACGGGGGGTGGGGGGGTAGATGGCTCAGTATGTATGCCAGGACCCCTGGTCTTGGGATGGACTATAAAGGAATTTCAGGGATCCACACAAACCTGATTACCTGAGTTCCATCCCTGGCACTTGGATGGTGCACATGTGTAATCTGGACACTCCTATGGGGAGATGCAAGGCAGAGAGAGGAGCCCAAAAGCTCACGGACCAGCTAACCTATAATACAAGGCACTATAAAATCAAAAGAGAGACCCTACCTTAGGAAGGTAGGAGAGAGCTAGCTCTGGAATATCGGCCTCTGACCTATGTCCAAAGCCCAAGTGCCTGCTCACTCACATGAAATAATACATTAATTTATAAGTGAATTAATTGAAGTTAATTGCAAAATAACTTTAATGTGTTTTGACTTTAAGAGTCCAGGGGGGCCTTTAAAATGCTGACTCTGGCTTTTGAGTGATGGCCAGATCTTTTACCTGAATAAGCTTATAAAGGTCAGTTGGTGATGCGAAATTACTTTGTGGATGTGGGAGGAGGCTCGGGGAACTCTCGGCTCCAGTGGGGAGGGAAGCACAGTGTGTGCCCAAGTAATATCTACACTGATAAAATCTTAAGTGGGTTACTTTTGAATTTGGTGCTTTGAAGCTTGTTTGAGATGGCATATTCTTCCTTTTCCCTTTATTTTTCAGTTATTCTCTGTTTTCCCAAGACCACTTTGTGCATAACTTAGCCTCGGTGATTTCTAGTTAGTTGTGTATCAGTACATATTCCCCATTACAGTAAGAACTCCTTTAAGGAGGAAGAGGCATCATGATGAAGTCTACATTCCTAGACCCCGACACACAGTAGGTACTCAAGAAATGTTTGTGCAGCTGAAATGAGTGGACAGGCTGTAGAGTTCATTCTTGCTTTAGTTTCCAAGATATAATGAAGGCAAACCTTCAAGAAGATTGTAGTTTAGATAAGGACATTCATTCCTTTAACAACAAGGAAATAACTAGAAAATGACAGTATGTTGGACTGGATGCTGATACCATATTCTAGGAACATTAGAGTGAAGGAAGTAGTATAGGCTAGAGGTGAGAAGGCATGTTTCCTGTGATTGGGATTTGGAAGATGAGAGAATTCTAAGAAGGTGGGTGCAGGAAGTGATAAATTTCTTTAAAGATTGGTCATTGCTCTTGACATTGAGTGTTCATCTCTTCTTCCAAAGCAGAAGAAGGTCTGGACAGTTGCTCCTTTGATTGATAGATAATGTGGTCCTGATGAGAAGTAGCTGGGTTGATGAGCATTGCTGACAAGAAGGAAGTGTAGACCAATGTCTACATACTTATACATTTATAAACATATACCCTGGCCAAATGCATCTTCTTGCCAATACCCTTTACAAACATCTGGTGGAGGGCAATTCATTACACATAGCCATTGGCTTATCCATGGTGGTCCATAATGAGTACTAATGAGGCTTTCAATGGGAATAGAGGCCACTGAGTATTTGGAGATATTAAAAAACCCTAGAAACTACCTCTCCCTCCTGTTTATCCTCAACAATGATTATTTCCATACAACATTGTGGAAATTACCCAGAAATGTTGACAGAAAGTACTTAAGACTGCCTCGAGTCCTCAGTGAAGCATTTCTCAGATGCATGGATGCCCTCCATCTACCCCAAAGCTGTCCAACTCATTTGTGCTCATTAAGGTCCTGCCTGGGATATCCTGACCTCCAGCCTCAGCTCCAATTTGCATATTGATTGTATCAATGAGAATGATACAGATGCCTCCCAATAATGGCAATCACATGCATAGTACGTCTGATCAAGGTTTAGATTAGTCTTACTGAGAATTTTCCATGTTGAAACATGGAAAAAAGGAATGAAAGAAAGGAATACATTGACAGAGTCTTACTGATTAGCTAATTATAATGAGGTATGCATCTAGCCTGGAGTCAAGTATAATCATCACTCAAGTTTGGTTGTGTGTGTGTGCGTAAAGTGCAACTCTTAAAATTTCCCCTGAGGAAAGTAAAGCTGTTTTGTGCGGAGGGAGAGAAAGGGAGCAGCAGCCAAGATCTAAACCCTTAAAGACTGATAGTGTGGACTCCCAAGGTTCATACATATCACCCACATCCCTGAGGTTGTCACTCCAACCTTCTTGAGTTCTTTCTGCATTTTTCTCCCAGGTACTTTGTTCTGCACAAGCTGCCCAATTTGAAGTTTCTGGATGCCCAGAAAGTCACCAGACAAGAAAGAGAGGAGGCATTGGTCAGAGGGGCCTTCATGAAGGTGGTGAAACCCAAGGTGAGCTGCTTTTCTCCAGTTTTCATGTGGGATTTATATCTTACTTCACTGATTTCTCTGCAGAGCATGGGCGATATCTTCTTGTCTATTTAGAAAGTAGTTATGATCTCATACTAGGGTTCAATTGGAGATGCAGGACTGGCCAGTCATGAAATTGACTGGATATAATTTAGGTCTCCCTATCACTCAATCTAAGGAAATTCATTTATAACACTCTGGTGGTTTCAATGAAAATGGCCTCCATAGGCTCATGTGTTTGAATACAGGATGTGGAACTGTTTAGAAAGGATTGGGGACTGTAGCCTTGTTGGAAGAATGCACACCACTGCATGTATGGGGGTATGGAGGTCTCTAGTTATCAGTCTCTGCCTTGGGCTCATGGATCAGGATGTAAGCTTTCAGCAACTGCTCTAGCACCTTGCCTGCCTGCCTGTCATGTTCTCTGATGGTTATGGATTCACCCTCTAAAACTCTAAGCCTGCAACAAACTCTTTCTTCAATATGTTTTCTCAGTCATGGAATTTTAGCAGAGCAGTAGAAAAGTAACTAAAACACACAGAAGCATGAATGAAGCTCAGTGAAGTTCAACAGGGGATTTTTAGGCCTCCTCAATGCTCTCTTCTCAAGGGGGCCTGGAACTGAAGAGGAACACACTGAGAATTTTTAGGGTGGATACAATTCCTGTTGTCCTTTGGAGGAGGCTCTTGTTTCTTGCTACTAAAAAGAGGTCATTTTCTTCCATCAGAGACTGAGGCTCTTCAGTTCACTGCGGTGCCATTAGCACAGTGTGCAGTGTTTTCGGACAATCCATGTTGGGGCTGCTGCATGGTCCCCACATACAGTTCATAAGAGTAGGTTTGGAATCTTGCATTCAGACACAAGGAAGTTTCAAGGATGTTTGCAATAATCTCTCTGGGAGACATTTGGTCCCTTCTAAGAAGTCTGGGCCCAGAGAGTAGGGCCCATTCAGTGACCCTGATGATGACCCCTTTCTAGAAACTTCATTATCCTGGAGCACTGTGGAGCTCCTTAGTTACCGCCCATGAAATTGCAGCTATATGTTGAAAATGCTGGCACAGGAATCCTGAAGGTCTAGTTTGTCCTCACTCAGTGACTTATAGCCCTCTGTACATGCATTGGAAGTGATTAAGCGGGGAAGCAAAGCCAAAGAAAGCCAAAACAGAGCAGAACAATGAAACCTCTTCCATCAAGTTACGCTGTTGGCAGCAGACCTCAGGCCACTTTCTTTCCCTGGATCCATGAGGTGCGACTGATTTCCTGTTATGCTGAATGAAATTGCTAACAGTTGTGGAAATATATGATATGGAGGGTATAATTCTGGCAGATAAATGTATTTTTACCTGTTTGAGCATGTGGAGAATTAATTGAGTGATTCATTTCATAGCTATTAAAGTGTTAACAGCCCTCCTTATTGGAGCATAGGCCTGACATAGTGCACATGACTGCCTTTAGTTATTCTAGCTTTTGCCATTTTGTCCAAATGAAAGAATTTATCTCCTGGAGTCTTTTCTTTCTTCCTTCTTTCCTCTCTCTCTCTTTTCCTCTTCCTTTCTTAGGATTTCAGAGACAGCCAACATCACCAACCCCAGCCAACTACAGCTTATGAAGTCTTTGTGGTGCCCCGGGGTCGGATACTGGGCATCCTGTCTTTCCTACTTCACCTCTACACTGCACAGGGCAGGTCTTTATTTATCTTACCCTCATTTGCTTTGGGATTGGAAACTGTTAACTCTGCCGATGGAAATCTGAAGAAATGATACCAGTGCCGCCCATGTACTGAATCGCCCATGATTCTGTATATGCCTGACTTTCTTCCAGTGTTCCATGTCTCAGGGCCCTGTACACACAGAAGAATGAACCACTGACTCACTTTATAAATGATGAAGCCCAAGCCCAGAGCAGGTTATGGAGCTTCCCCAGGTCACTTGGTTATGGGTTCCTGAGCTGGAATTTTACCCTTATGTCTGACATGAGGCCCTGCCTCTTCTCACTCTGCTGTTTTAGTCTGGGGAGAGAGAGAGAGAGAGAGAGAGAGAGAGAGAGAGAGAGAGAGAGAGAGAGATGTCAATATTTTCTCTGGGGATGCCTTGGCATGCTTGAAACTTCTCATGAGAGCCCAAGTGAGGAAGACAGGTAGGGATGGACCGCACGGGGATTGGGAGAACTGGAATCCCCTCTTGCCTTTGAGCATGATGGGGAAGGGTTCCTTAAAACCTGCTATCAGCTGTGTGAGTCATTAGTGACATCAGCAAAAGTGCTCGTCAGCGTTCCCAATTAGCTTCCAATCAATTATAGAGTTAGCACATGTTTGGTGATTGACTCTAAGGACCTTACTAACTGTATTACACTTAAAAATGCCCATTAATTATTTGAGGAGAGAGACAAAAATACCCTTGACAAAGAAGCATGGGGAATCTTGGCTTCTGTTTCTGTGGAGTCATTCGATTTCCTAGTAGGAGATCCCTTCTATTTCTTTGTGCATGAGGGATCTGGGAGAGAGAGAAGCCTAAGTGCCTGATGAGGCCCAGTTAGGACCCAAACCAGGGTCCTTGGGGTTCTGATTAAGTGTCTTTATGTGATGATCCTTCAAGATCCCATGAAGATTCCATGGTGTTACTGGTTTATCATACTACAACATGTCTGCTGAGTGACAGGTGATTCCCTTTTGTCTGTTGTTTTCTGAGACATAATGGTATTTTTCCTGTAGATAGAAGGGAGCCAAATGAAATCTTTGCTGAATTAATACACTGGCATTCAGATGGCTGCTCTTGCCCGTTTAATGTGTGTACAGATACATGCTTGTTCCTATGCAGGTGTGTGTGTGTGTGTGTGTGTGTGTGTGTGTGTGTGTGTGTGTGTG
>CAJQZJ010032031.1:15937580-15988098 GCA_907164525.1 Lophiomys imhausi | reverse complement strand
AAGGAAGGAAGGAAGGAAGGAAGGAAGGAAGGAAGGAAGGAAGGAAGGAAGGAAGGAAACAACAAAGAAAGGCAGAAAAGGAATTATGACATTTCCTTCTTTAAACAGTGGGTTTATTGAGAACTAGATACTCAAAAAGACAAAGATACCTAATTCTCAAGTTAATAAAATAAAACATGTCTACCCTTAGAGGCATCCCTTACCCTAAATGTTACATTCAGGAGAATTAGAACTTGTTTTTCCCTACTTAAAACTTTGAATAATATCCTAACTTGTACACAACTATTAGATTAAGCTTGGAAACATGTTACTATTCCTGCACCCAGGGAGTCTGATTGGTCTCTCACCATTTTACTTACATGGGTAGGTGTATATTACCTTTGGGGACTCAAGTATACCCTCTCCAACCCATATGTATCTTCCTTGTCTTGGAATATGACAAGTGGCTTATTACTAGTGCAGTAGGGCAAGTTTCCCTTAGAGGTCCACAAAGGCTGATGGGACAGTTTGCTTTTTCATTTGCTCCTCTGCTCCTCACACAGAGCATCTTAAGGGAGCAGCCACAGCACCATCAGTAACTCACAGTACTCTGTTTCCTTTGGTGTTAATCCAGCCAAGTTGGGCACCATTGTCAGCAACAGCAATTTTACTCAACCTTTTCACCAAGGAAGCTTTAGGATAATTTTTTCTTTTTCATGAGCATTTTCAAATATGGTGTTAAATTTTGAGCTACATTACCTGGATTAGAACTCATTATTTCTTTGCAATAGCAAGCTAATGTTCTCTGTCTAGGCTCCATATATATGTATGTATATATATGTATATATATGGATGTTGGTTTTGATGTGTGCAATTTTAAGTGGGGCTTGTACTTAATGAAATTTAACTCATGAGTGAAATATACAAGTGTCGCTTCTTGATTTTTTTTGTTGTTGTTAGGCACTCTGGGATGTCGCAGAAGGCTCTCTGGGTGGGTGACCTGTCCCATATTTTTTCACTCTTTATTTATTCCTATCTACTCAGCTTTGTTTTGTTCTTGACATGGCTCAGAAAATTTCCTCCAGCTGTTCTTTGAGAAAGGTTTATACTCTGAATGCACCGTATCTGTTGTACTCCAAAAAATACTGACTGTTCTTCACTTGTCTGTGGGTTGTTGTTGGATTGCTGTTCCCTGTAGAAGGTGTGTATACATCATATCTCAGGTTTATGCTCAAGATTGGCAATCAGGCTGAGCCTGTACCTTCTGTTGTGACAGAATATTTTATTTATCACACTTATATTTATTAATATTTAAACAATCACCTATAAATACCTAAATCCTATAACCTAAACCTTAAATCTAAAATCTATAATATATCTAAAAATACCTTAATACCTAAAACAGTCTAATACCTATAAAAAACCAAACACTTATCACTATTTTACATTTCTTAAAAGGATATTAATATTCTTGGTGTAGGTCTATGTAGGATGGCCTGGTTTACGGATGTCCCATCAGGTCTTTTCAATCTCAAAGTTTGTTGGGCATTATTTTGCCAATTTGCAAGCCTAGTCTACCTTCAGCACAAAGTGTTAGCCAGTTTCTAAAGTCAATCTGTTCTGACGGCTGATGCAGGGTGGTCTTTTCAAACAGCCAAGAATTTCCTTCTTGGTCTCCCTGATCTTTTCTATCCCTGATCTCTCACTCACCTTTCCTGCACTCTGAGGCTCCAATGTGAGATACTTCAAAGGATTCTTTCTTAGCAAATCTGTGGCACCTTTTTGCTTTGAATTGCAGCGGTTCAAACTCTGTCAATGGCGTACTTGCTTTGTTCTTTCCCAGCGTGGATTCGTGGCAGGTGAGCAAGAGACAGCATGGCTTCTCCATGAATCAGGGCAGAGAGAGGGCATGTGAGACCACATGGATCTTGACCTAAATCTCTTTGCATGTTGTGATGATTGGTGGAGTGGCTTTTGGCATTCTCACTGTTATGGTTATCAAATGTTTTCAAGGGCTTTCCTAAGTTACACCCCTGTGAAGGGGTGGTCCCATCTCTTGATGTTTGATGGAGCTTCTTTCAGGATTCCTGTTGCTTCTCACAGTTAATGACATCTTCTGGGTGGCTTGCAAGGTTTCTTAGCAACAGCCTTCAATGACATATCATCCCGCCATAGCTGGCTTCACCCATATCAACAAGTGAGGAGACGCCAAGTTCCCTATTGTCCCTAGATGCTAATCTAAAGTGTCTTTTACTAACTCCTCCCACATCCTGCTATCTGTCTCTCCATTGTGAAGGCAAGAGCTATACTGTGTCCCTCAAAGTCTCAAAGTCTGTTGTGAGGATAAAGATATAGAATCTTTGGCAGAGCTAGCACTATTTTTGGTGCATAGAGACTGACAGCTAATGTTCTTAGCTATGCCATTTCAAGACAGTCTGTGACATGACATAGGGAGGATACTTTTGGTTTACAATACATGTTGGGATATGTAGATGTATATCAGACAGCTCAGAAGCTGTAACAAAAATGCCTCAAACTTAAGAGGCCAAATAAACATGACTTTATTTTCTCATAGTGCTAGAATTCTAAGATTAGGATGCATGCTAATTCTAAGATTAGCATGGTTTGGTTCAGGTGCTGTCTATCCTCGTGGCTTATAAAAAACTACTCTGTTGCTCCTTATATCCTACTCTCATGTCTAGATATGGAGAAAACAAAAAAAGATATTTCCTTATGTTCTTCTAAACCACAATCCTATTGGATCAAGGCCTCATTTAACCTTAATGATCTTTTGGGGGCTATCACATTGGACTTCAAGATTTCAACAAGGGCATTTGAATAGGACACATTTCAGCCCTTAGTGGAGAGAGCTCAGTCCCTATCCCACCTGGCTCCACTGAGATTTATGCTTTAGGGAATAATTTGCAAGGTTTTAACTGAGCATCTATTTCCTGAATATGAGGAAAGAAAGAAGACCATACGTTCTTCCTGGGGAAGTCTAGGCTCCTGAATCTGGGATTCTCATAGCACAGAGCAGAGCTGTTTGTTCCATAGGAATGGTGGAGAGAGGGATCCAGGCTCAAGGAAGCATTTGAGGTTTAGTGTAGTTCAGGCAGCAGAAGCGGCTCCAGGGTCACTGATAAACTTGAGAGGACAACAGTTCTGGTAGACAGGACAGCTGCAGGGAAGTTGCCTCACAGCCCCAGCTCAGCAGAAGGATGCCTGATGCAGAAGTAAGCCCTTAAGCCCTTTCATTTGGATGACCTCGGACTCAACTCTCCTAATCCCCCTCCAACTCCCTTGGTGAATCTGGACCTCAAGGCTGAGGTTAGGATCCTGGAATCTGTCATTGGGATCAGGCTCCCTTCAGCCACAAAGCAGAATAGCAAAGGCTGGAGAGTGGAATTGGGAGCTTATTACCCATGTCCAGAGAATCTTATCTCATCTTTAGAAGGGCTTTGAAACACAAGGTGGAGAAATCAGATCTTTGGATAATTACAGAACAGCCAAGTGCTGAATTACACAAAGCCACATTTAAAAAAAAAAAAAAAAGGTTTCTGCTCAGTATAATGTGTAAAAAATAAAATAAAATAAAAAGAGGAGCCTGATTTCTACATGCATTCTAATTTTTAGTCATGGGGTGTTTGGGAAAAGATTAAGTTACAAAGGATTCATTTCTTCCTTTTGTTGAGAACAATTCCATGGCCACTTTGCAACTTGTACTTAGATGAGAGGGGCCAAACAGGAAGAGCAGGGATTGTATTTGTACACATGAAACGGCACAGTGAGAAGAAAACAGACCCCGGGGAGGAAGGCTTCTCCCTCTCCCTCTCCCTCTCCTTCTTCTTCCAAGCAACTGTGGGATTAATGTGCAACTTTGTTCATGTAACTGCTACAAACAGTTCACTGTGTAGGCCAAACACTCTCTAATGCAGTAAAATTAAGAAATAATACACTTTGAAAGTGATTTATGAGTGCGGTTAAACTGCCAGATTTACAAAGAAATAGTTCAGATCTTGGGAAGCCTCAGGAGTCACGTCAAAAATGAACTTGACCATGATTTAAACTGCTACTTTTCTTACATGACATTTAATATGTGTACTTTAGAGGCCCATATGTCTTTAATAAAATAGCATTAAGTTTTAAATATGATATGAATGCAGCCAGTTTCTAAATTCATAACCTTTTCCACAACTCCAAAATGCTAACCAATAAGGGAGTCATACATGCAATAAAACATAAACCTTAGAAAATAGCTTTTTATTAAAATGGTTAGGCAGTTGGCAGCTGGGTTGCAGTGTAATAAATACTTACAGCACTGTGGGTTTATCAGACATTGTTTACCCTGCTAGCAACTGGGACCAGACAACTAATTATAGACCCTCTGCAAAAGCACTCCATGCTTGGTCCCCAAAGTGTGTCAGAGAGGGAGGGTAGCTGTGCTGAGAGTCTCCGTCCAAGGACTGGCATTCAGCTCCTTTGCCAGCAGTTAAAAGTGACCTTGGACAAGTCTCCCCATTTCTGTGACTTTGACCTGTGACACGATGGAGACAGCACATTCTGCCAGATAAATGCATAATAAGAAACAGTCTATAGTAGTAGTGGGTCAGTTAAAAAACCCAAACAACTGTTGAGGGCTAGAGAAGTGACTCAGTGAATACGAACATTAACTGGGCAATAACAAATACTGAGGTTTAGATGCCAGCACCCACATATCAAGCCAGATGCTCCACAAGTACCTAAACCTTCAACATTGAGGGACCAGTTTCAAGGACAGGCATGTGTAGCCATACACACATGGGCTCACACACACACACACACACACACACACACACACACACACACACACACAAAAGAAAATAAAATAAATCTTTAATATGTTTTCAACAATCAATTCTTTAAAAACTCTTCTTGTTGTTAATGAGTTAACTTAGGCCAGATGTTCATTGGCAATCTATTCTGAGTTCCAGAAGCTCTTAGGAAAGTTGAGCCCCTCACCAGAGCTCACGGGCATCTTCATGGAATTATTTGGAGGACATAAGCCTCACTGGCCTTTCAAAGCCACTGGCATGTCGCAAATGATAGAAGGAAACACTTGGTTCTCAGCCATGAGGCTCAGTCCCTTCTTGTTCCTAGAGATGGGTGTGAGCTACTCCATGCTGTTTCTTCTTGCCTCTGTGCTTGGAGGTTTCTATGTGTTGCCTTAAAAGAATTTTCAGTGCTGCTGCTCCTGTCTGTGTCACTGAGTCAGCAGCATCTCTGATGGGGGACACCCCAGACTCTGTCCTTGCAAACCTGTGTAAAACATGCTGTTCTGCACCACACCTGGAGCAGCTGGTCTGGATATGTTCTGGCAGTGTTTGTCCATATGGCCAATTAAAAACCCAATCCACAAACTGCTTTTTAGGACAGATACCTAGGTTTTCTAAAATGGGGTCTAGGAGTTATACCCTTCCCTACTTTTGACTTTTAGAGCATAGACATCTGAGTGGCAATCAGAGATAAAAGACCAAGGAGCCATTTCGTTTTATTTTTATACATTTTAAAAACAGTGTTATGATCCTATTAAATGATATTGTGGTGGTTTGGATGAAAATGGCCCCCATAGGCTCATAGGAAGTGGTATTACTTGAAAGGATTAGGACACATGGCCTTGTTAGAGCAGGTGTGGCCTTGTTGGAGGAAGTGTGTCACTAGGGGGTGGGTTTTGAGGTTTCAGCAGTTCAAACCAGGCCCAATGGCAGACTCTCTCTTCCTGCTGCCTGTTGATCAGGATGCAGAACTGTCAGCTCCTCCTACAGCACCATATCTGCCTGCAAGCCACCATGTTTCCCTTCATGATGATAATGGACTAAAAATCCAGAATGTAGGCCAGCCTCAGTTGCTGTGGTAATGGTGTCTTCACAGAAATAAACCTTAACTAAGACAGATATTAACTAAGGGCATCATTCCTATGCACAACCCACATGTCAACTCTACAACCTTTCCTTTTCCTCTCTTCCCTCCTCCATGGCTTTTGTTTATTAAAATCTTCTCTTTCCAACTCATGTTTTTCTTGTTTTTTTTTTCTGTATTCTTCAAATCATTCCTATCACAAACAATGGTTCTTTGTCAAATTTAATTGAGAACCATCAATTACCATACCATTTTCCCCCTGCTTCTGGATTTCAGTCTTATGCACATACTGGTAGCTGTGTGGCAATAACTGTGTGTATGTACATGTGTGTTTCCTTTAAGTTACTTACCTAGGATAACTTAACATCTCCATGCCTGCTGGAATGCAGAATGTGACTCTATGAACCTTAGGTGCTGTATTAAATTCCCGGGTGCCACTTTCCAAGTTGATGGTCTGTTTCCAGTGAGACATTTCACCCAAAAGTCTTGAGAGAAGTGGGTCTAAAGTTATGCTTAATACTTCAAAACTCTCTTTGGAACGGGTTTCCTAGAGTCTTATTGGCTGGTATGACTCCGCAACAATGGCTTAGGCTCTGTGGGTGCTCCTACAAAGCGCACACTGACCTGCTAAGTTACAGTCCAAGGGAATTATGGGTTCCCCTGAGCATCCCGAAAATTATTAACAGCATGCCGTCTTGATCAGTGTGAATGTGCCTTCAGACTGCTAGCCAAATCTTTGCATAATACCAATCATTCTACCTATAAAAGCACAAATATGTTATTGTTCTCAATAGGCAATTTAATGCAGCTTTGAGGAGGAAAAAAAGAGAAAAGAAGATTACAGGCTGGCTGATCTTGCTTTTATTTCTCTTAAATCTCTCCACACTTCTCAGGGGTTGTACTTGTTTAAACATTGTTTGCAACTGTGCAGCCTGTGTGATTTGGAAAGCAAATCAAACTAAACACAAAGTCGTCAGCCTGTGCTGTTTTTAAAGGATTTCATGCATTTATTCCAAATATATATTTCCCCCCGAGTGGTTCTGAACCTATAATCTTTTCCTTGTTACATTTCTTTTGGCAGGGAGGGGGCCAAGGAGGTGACTTGGTTGGGAGTAAAAGGCCCCTATTAAGAGCTACCTCCTCCTTGTGCAGTGTTATTCACAGCAGCACTATTAGGGCTAATTATTTTCAGGTTTCTATCAAAGGGGGATATTTGAACTGACAAAAAAAAAATGCACTATTTGGAGGAAAAATGGTCTGTTTAAATAAGAAGGGGATCATTATTATCTAAACCTTCCCTTCTATTTCCAGTTACTAAGAGGGGCTGGAGTACTACTTAGGAGTCTGGAAATCAGAAAAGGTTCCAGGAGGCTGTGTACTCTAAGGTGTCTGGTACCCCAAGAAGGGAAATACATTTTTTTTCTTTTTCTCACAGCCCAACTGGATTACTCTTTGGTGAACTGGTGTTAGTCTAAAATTTACTGATTATTGATGTGTGGTAGAAAGATTATTAGTTGATAAGTTGAGTGTATTAGTCAGGAAAGACTACCTACTAAAACAAATGTTCGCTAGATCTTGGTGGCATACTTGGTACAATGAAAATTCGTAGGTGGAGAATGAGGGTTGTACCCGATCAGTCAGTGATCTGGGCTTTTTCCATAGAGTGACTCTGCCCTCGTTCCATGGAGTCCTTCACTGAACTCAGCTGGCTGGTGAAGCAAGATTTATGGAACATGGACGATTTTGTGAGATTGATACACTGGCCTTGTTTTAAAATGACTTGGATCACTCCTGCTTGTCTCCTGTGGTCCAGAATTTTGCTATATAAGCATCCTTAACTGAAGAAAGGTCTGAAATTAAGGTTGTTAAGAGTTTAACCTGTGAGCCGGGCGGTGGTGGCGCACGCCTTTAATCCCAGCACTTGGGAGGCAGAGGCAGGCGGATCTTTGTCAGTTCGAGGCCAGCCTGGTCTACAAAGTGAGTCCAGGACAGCCAGAGATATTCAGAGAAACCCTGTCTCGAAAAACCAAAAAAAAAAAAAAAAAGAGTTTAACCTGTATCTTCCCTAAACTGGAATGCTGAAACTTGTGCTCTCAGGACCTCAGAATCGGACTGTGTTTAGATGTGGGACCATTAAGATAAAGATGGACTTTAAATGAAGCTACAAGGATGATATAACCTAGTCTGACGTGAAGGGCGATTGAGGTGCACAAAATGATACCAGGATCTTCCCAGGCAAAGAGGGACAGTCATTGGAAGAGGAAGCAAAAGAGTAATACCTTGATTCTGAATGTGTAGCTTTGGAGGTATGATAAAATAAATTTGTGTTAGTTAAGCTTTCTAGTCTGTGGCGCTTTGTTGTGTCAGCCCTGGAAAATGAACGCAATAGCTCCATGACCATGCTTGGTGAACTCTGCTCCACTGAGGACTCAGATGATCCTCCACCCCAGCAGCCACCTTACTGGGAATCATGGGTAAACCACATGTCTCCTTCCAGGTCTAAACTTATCCATGTATTACATGAACGAAAGCTCTGCATTTAATGATCTCTGAAAATCCATCCCTGGCTTTGTGGCCTGGCCTGTGCATAGACCTTCATCCAATATCAGGGTCAGGTCTGAGTACCCCATAAGTACTTGAGGAGCTTTCCTTGGGGACTCTGCAGGAAATGGCACAGTGATATGCTAAAGGACCCAGGTTTTAGGATTTTGCAACCTGGTTTCAAACCTAGAAAACTTGCTTGCTGTGGGACTTCTGGGATAATAATCCCACCAGTATTCTTCTTTTTGATAAAGATTACTTTGACTCTCCAGGGTCTTTTCTGGTTTCACAGGTATTCTAGGATTAGTTTTTATTTCTGTGAAGGATGACAAACCCACAACCAACACAGTCCTAAGTGGAGAAAAGCAATGGCATTAAAATCAGGAATGAGACAAGGCTGCTCATTATCATCACTCCTTTTTGATACAGTATTAGAAGAACTAACTAGAGCAATAAGGCAAAAAAAAAAACATTAAAGGGACACAAATAGGAAAGGAAGAAGTGAAGTTATTCCTATTTGCAGATGATGTGATATTATCCATAAAAGATTCCAAAAATTACACCAGTAAACTTCTAGAAACAATCGACAATTTCAGCAAAATGGCAGGGCATAGAACACATAGAGACAGAGAGCGTGGACACACTCTGATTTATAACAGCATCAAAGACAATAAAATATCTTGGAATAAATTTAACCAAGGAGGTGAAAGACTTCTATAATGACAGCTTCAGATCACTGAATAAAGACTACACAAAGAAAGAATAGCACTGCAAAACAAAAAAAAAACAAAAAAAAACTGTGTTCATGGATTGGTGAATTAATATTGTGAAAATGACTAGGCTACCAAAAGCAATTTACAGATCAGTGCAAACCCAATCAAAATGGCCACAACATTCTTCACAGAAATAGAAAAAGAAATCCTAAAATTCATGTGGAACAAAAAAAGAGCCTGGATAGACAAAGTGACCTTGAGCAAAAATAAGAACACTGGAGAAATTGCTATTCCAGACTTCAGGATATATTATAGAGCTGCAATAATAAAAACTATATGATAGTGGAACAAAAACAGACATAATGTAATAAAATAGAAGACAAAACATGTGTACTCCTAACCAAAGCCATCTGATAATTGACAAAGAGGACAAATACATACAGAGGAGAAAAGGTAGCATCTTCAACAAATAGTGCTGGGAAAACAGGAGGTCCACATGCTGAAGAAAGAAATTAGACCCATATCTATCACCCCACACACAAAAATTAGATCCAAGTGGATCAGTACCTCAGTACCAAAGGGGTGGAATCAGAAACACTGAAACTGCTAGAAGAAAACACAGGCAGTGTCCTACAACGTATAGATGTACGGAAGGACTTTCTGAACTCAGCTCCATTTGCCAAGGGATTAAAGCTAACAATCAGCAACCAGGCCTCATAAAACTAAGAAAAAAACTTCTGTGCCACTAAGAAGTTTGCTTTTAAAAATCATCATCATGTGAGTCCTGTATGTGCATATGGAGAAACACTAACTTTGGGAAGCTTTTTCAGGAACACTACAGCATCTGACACTCAGGATTCTGTTAGGAGAATGAAGGACTCACAGGTAGTACCTTATTTTGGAGCTGGTGATCTGTTTTCCAGACAAATAGATGTGTCTGCATTAGAATTGGGTGCATTGACTCCAAATGTTCATGACTCTGCCCAATGGAGACAGGCAGTCTGGGACCCAGCTTATTCCTCTTTATGATCCATGTCATCAAGAATTCTTCTGTACTCATGAGAGACACGGATTCTCTCTTAAAATAATGTGTACTCTTATGTGTTCAGACTGCCTCAGCTCCCATTTTTAAACCACAAGAGTTTGGTTTTAAGTACTGAAGAAAAGTGTCTTGTGTGCCCCAATCACCCCAAAAGATGAGCTGATGGGGGAGGGAAGAGTGGAGACAAGCATTTTCAGGTACTTGTTTCTGTTGGCCCTGCTTGAATTTCAGAGCCTGGATCCATCCCTGTTCCAGGAGCCCATGGAAGCCAGAAGCTCCTCTAAGGAAAAAAAAAGATATATTGTATGTCACTTTTATTCAAAACAAGCTTTGTAGCACCCTAGACAGGAGAAGGTCTTCAAGCCATAAGAAAATGACAGAGAGTTCAGATTTTCTACTCTCACTGTCCCATAGGGCAGGCTATCTGTCTTTGTCATGACTAATAGCAATTTATGCTATCCATGACCACTGGGAGGAAAAAAGAATTCTTATTCAAAAAATGAACTGAGACAGATTCCTTGTCTATTTGGGATAAGCTCATGCCAGGTAGAAGGAAGCAGAATGTTCACAGTCATGGTTTCCCAGTCTTTACTGGGAGATTGTCGTTTATTTATGTTCTTATCACTTAGGTTTCAAACTTAGGAGACATTCTTCTGGTATTTAAAAGGAAAGAGACTTTGGATTTTTGTGAATATAAGTAGCTTTTTGAGATCTTCCAGTTTTCAGGAAAAGAGGTACTTTTTAGCTTATCAAGCTTCAATAACACTGTCACCCAGAGAGCAAGGTGGAAATAAATATGAATGGACTTCAAGACTGAGAGTGTTTTAGATCCAAGTCTAAAATTTAAATAATCAAAACCCAGGATATGTGTATGATGTTATTAAAGATAAAGACTTAGGGGTTTCTTCACTTTTGGAATCTTGGTTCAGGTGAATTTAACTTGTCCTCCTTTTTTATTACCTTCCCTGGTCCTAACTTTTTGGTGGCCTTTTAAACACAACATATATAATGGAATGGCAGCAGCAGGAAATATATGCTCATAAAACTCATAGAAAGTGTAATTCACCAGAAAGTTGAAAATCAGCATAAGAAGATTCAAGTTACAAGCTATCGTTCAAGAGCACGAGAGTGCTTCACATAGCATTCTCTCTCTCTCTCTCTCTCTCTCTCTCTCTCTCTCTCTCTCTCTCTCCCTCCCTCCTTATTCTCCCAAAATGTCCAGAGGAGTCTTAAGTAAATGTCTCCTTCTTTTTTGGAAGGTCTTATTTTTCACTCACTTGTCATTTCTAGAATCATAAGCCTCCATATTTCTTGCCTCCTAATCTATCCACCCACCTGTCCACCCATCTAACCATCTATCCATCCACCTATCATTCATCTGTCATCCATCTGCTCTTCTATCTTTCCTTTCTATCAACTATTGCATTATCCAGCCATTAATCTATCCATCCACCTATCTATCCCTCGTTCATCTCTTCACGTGTCCATCTATCTATTTTACCCTTAATCTAGTACATTATATATTTATCATATATGTAACTATCCACCCATCCATACATTCACCTATCTAACACTAAGTATATCAGTCTGTTTGGAAGGGTTTGGCTAGAAAATAGCCAAAATGAAATCAAACTAAAACAAAGCAATCTTTGTTTTGGTGCTATAATATTTTTTCTTTCTGTATATGCCATTATATTCTTATTCATTTTAGTTTTGTTGTTAAACACATTCTGTTAGAATCAAATGTACAAAGGCTTTCAAAAAACATCTTTAAGAGTATTTTCTGATTTTAGATTGGGCTATGTGGTGCTCTGAATAAAAACAGCCCCCATAGGCCTATAAGGAGTGTCATTATCATGGTCTTGTTGGAGTAGGTGTGGGTTTGTTGGAGGAGGTATGTCACTAGGGAGTGGGCTCTGAGGTCTCATATGCTTAAGCTATGCCCTATGTGGCAGTCTTTTCCTGCTGCTTGGGGATCAAAATGTAGATCTCTTAGCTCCTTCTCCAGCACCATGTCTGCCTGCATGCCACCATGCTTGCCCCTGCTATGGTGACAGTGGACTAAACCTCTGAACCAATTAAATGTTTCCTTTTATAAGTATTACTGTGAGCAGGGTGTCTCTTCACAGCAACAGAAACACTAAAACAGGCTTAAAGGAAGAATCACAGACTATTGAGCTTATATACTCTTTTGGATGGGTAAGCATGATGCATTGCTCTTTGACTCTTTCCACGACAGCCATTGGAGCTCTTCTGAGAATGGGCCATTCAGCCACTCTGAGTAATTTTCATTAGATGTATGAGTCCTTGAGTACTTAAAGTGACTCATGATGGCCATTCTTCCTTGAGGACTTGACCCTATTTGGAATGAATGAAAACTCAAGCATCTGGGTACACCTGTAAGGGACTTTTTTTCTGACTTAAATCATTTGAAGTGGGAAGATCTACTTTTATCCTGGATCTTCTGAGGTGTGCAGATACACCTTTAACCCAGATCTTTTAAGGTGGGAAGGTCCACCTTTACTCTGGTTCACACCTTCTGCTGGCAGCCTTTTAATTTTTAGTGCTGGCTTTAAAATGCTCTAGGATATGGAAGAAAGAAGTTTGTGCTCTTTGCCTGATTGCTCTCACTCTTGCTTGCAAGTCCATTCCTTCACTGCTACTTGAGCATACTTCTTTGGGATTCTGATGTATGCTGAAGACCAGCCAAGACATCCAGCCTCACAGACTAAACTACTGTTGGATTCTCAGATTTTCTGTTGGCAGGCAGTCATTGGTGGACTAGCTGGACCACATTCTAATAAATCCTATCTATCTATCTATCTATCTATCTATCTATCTATCTATCTATCTATCTATCTATCTATCTGTATTCATCCTATAAGTTCTGAGAACCCTGAATAATAAATGGCTTGTAATAGTTAAGTATCCCTAGAGTTAGGTGGAAGGTTTGTGTTTGGTCATTTGATAGTTGTCTATATCCCATCTCTTGTGGTTTCAATATGGAGTGTCCTCCAAAAGGCCCATGTGTTGAAGGTTCCAAACTACTTGGTGATTGGATCATGAAGACTTTGGCCTTAGTCAATGGATTAAACCATTGATAGACTTATAATTTAATAGACTATTGAAAGTTGGTAGAGACTATGTGAGGAGGGGCCAGATAGGAGGAAGTGAATCATAGTGTGGAGGGGGTGTTATCTGGGTCTAGTCCTTGTTCTAGATCCCTTTCTTTTTTTTCCCCTCTACTTCCCAGTCACCATGACATGAGCCATTCTGCTCTGCTACACTTCTTCCCATGATGCTCTCTGCACAACTGCAGGTCCATAGGGATGAGGGCAAACAACCATGGACTGAAGGCTGCGAAACCTTGAGCCAAACTAAATCTTTTCTTCTTCCAGCTGTTTCATCTCAGATGTTTTTATCACAGGAATTAAAAGAAAACACCAACACATGATAAGAAAAAGAAAATCTTGACAATAAAATATCTAAGTCAAAAAGTTGCATGAGGACCAGAAGAAGGAGGGAAGATAATGTGCAAAGCAGAGAAAATATAACCCAGTATGTTGGAATACAGGAGGACAAACTGGAACTCAACTCAATCATTTGGTAATAATAGAGGATGGAGTTAGTTTTTATATTTTGGAAAATGTCCTTAAAAACTCTCTTGAGTCCCTTTTTATTAATAAGGGAAAGGACCTTTGTCTTGCAGATGCATTTCAGTTGGGTTTACCCTCACCTGGGAGGAAGAGTGTGAATCCACAGTGCAGAATCTTATGTCTGGGGTTGCCATGGTCATTTGATGGCAACTTGGAGTTTTTCATTGTGACTCCTAGCCTTACTTCCTTTCTATATTTTCTCCAGTGTTTTCTCTGGTTTATCTAAGTCAGTTTGTCTCATAAGTTCTTTTTCCTCTTTCTGCTCCTTCCCATGCCATAGTCATTGCTACACAATGTCTTCACCCACTCTTTTCATTTCTAGAAAATATACTCAGTACTCTCGACTTGTCATCAATCCTTAAAGCTTGTAATCAGATCTTGTCTTTGAGTACCCTCTTCACAAAGTTGGGGTTCCTGTAATTCTTTTGATTTAGTCTGTTATAAACTATATTCTTTCTTCATATATATATATATATATATATATATATATATATATATATATTTATCAACTGGAGAGCTGACAAGTTTTCTAATCTACTGCCATGCCTACAAGTCAGGCCTAGAGATGATTCTACACTGAACTTAAAACATTTATCATCTTTCTTGTCAGTGAGCCACCCTGAGAGGATCGCTTTTCTTCTTTTGACCAGTCACCAGGGAAGACCCCCATTCTCCAGGGCTCAATTCTCCCACAGCCAAGCTTCTGATAATATATGTACAAGACAATGGTCAGCCTTGGGCCAGAAGGAGACTCTGCAATTTATTTGGATGCTTGCTAGAGGTCATACCACAAGGCCACTGTCCCCATATCAGCTTTGTCTCAGGAGCTGACTCATGTTTTTCATCTAAATCATAGTGAGTTACCCATTATAAACACCTTGTAAAACTCAAAAGGCTTTATGGCTGTTATTAGCTGCTGTGGTTGTGATTTACTGGCAATTTCAGGCTGATGTGTGGATGAGTGTGCCCAGGGCACCATTTGTCCCATCTACATGAGTCAGAACGAAGAATAGCTGTGCTCTGGGAAACAAATGCCCCTTCCAGAGAGGCTTGTCGCATGCCAGAGTTTGCTCATGTTTTAAAATAGCAGGTCAGTAATTTCCCTCTCCAGGTGGGGTAGGTCTTCTTACTATGGTACCTCCATCTGAGAATCCTTGAAGAGAAGTGTCTTTGGAGTAGCCAATTCAATTTTCATGGTTCTACTAAGGCCTTCCTTCTCAGTAAGAGAGAGAAAAATAGAAAAACGAGAGATAAATGTCTAGCATGGACCTGGTGACACCCCTATGCTTCTCAATGTTCAGCACCAGATTTTGCATGGGTCTCTGGCTCATAGAATTTACACTTACCAGATCTCTCTCCTTGTCCCTCTCTGTTCCACACCTCCTAGTGAAAGTATCACCAGTTGATTGCCTGGGAACTGTGTGTGTTCATATAAGGTCAGATAACTGTGAATTATGCATTATAGAAAACACATATTTTTATTAGTTTTAGTTTTTCACTTTCTTTTTAATTCCACTAATGGCCTTGGGTGGGACCAATGATAGCACATCTCCACAAGGGTTATTCTGCTGTTTTATTTTTAGATTTGGGAGTAGGACTGTACACAACTTAGAAATTGGGTTTCTAGTTTATTTGAAGAGAAAAAACGGTGTCTATAGAAACATACCTGTATGTGCAATATGTAAGTATAAACACATATATGATTACCAGAGAAGCACATTTGTATTTGCATGTTTATGTGTGCATATGTGCATACATGTTATATAATATAATGTACCATATTTCACTTCCTGTCCTCTACATAGTTGTACTTGTCTCTGGTCTCAGCCATTAGAGCAAGAAAATAAATATTTATGCTTGCTATCATTAATGCCTTGCCCATGAACAGGATGGGACAGGCAAGAGGGAGATAGCTAGTGCATCACCATGACTCAAAGGAAACCTATTCCGGCATTTTCCATTAGGTGTTTATTGCTTACCTAGAATTGATTTGGCAAGCATATGTTAGGAGGTTATAGGGAACAAAAAATAAACAAGATCAACTTTCTTAGAAATCAGAGAAATGTAAATTGGTATGAGAATAAATGATCACTTTGTGCTTACTGGACTGGAATAATTACAAAAGTGGACCATGGCAAGTGTTATAGATGTTGCAGGGCCCCCTCCATGCTCGATTGGATGAAGGAGCAATCCTGGAGTGCAGGCTGGCTTCACTGAGTTGAATTAATATACTCATACCCCCTGACCCAGCAATTCTACTCTAAGATATATAACCCAATGAAATTCTTTCATAGGTCCATGAGGAGGTGTGTAGGAGGGTTTTCATTAAAATATTATTTGTAGTACTAGAAAGCTGAAGGCCACCTTGAGTAGAAGGAAACACTGGGAGACTAGAGGGTAAAATGTGGTAGACACCTTGAAATACGGCATAACAGCTCATAGCGAGGCTCTGGTGGACGCATGGAGTCATGGGCTGGATTGTATTGACTATATATTTCTGATATTCTGGCATCTGGGATCTAGTTGATCATGGAAATGTTGTCCTTCCTAGGGCTAGGTAATTCTAGGGTATTGCAAATGACTCACCCAGGAATGAGCCTTTCAAACTGTGACTAACCAACACAGAACCCATCTAGTTCCAGGAGACATATTCTTCCATACCAGTCCTTCCAGGGCCACCCCTACACCCAAAGCCAACTAAAATTATTCAAGCTGCTCAGTCCCAAGTCTGTTTACATGGCCTTACATTTTTCATCGATTCCTGCAAAAACCACAAGGAAGACTCTGTCCTCCTTCTGCCTCCTTATCTACCTTGGTGCTTCCCTGGGTGATCCTGTGTTGCTTGGCATACTCAGTCCTCTCTATAAATGTGAGTAATAAACTCCTCAATGGCTGTCATTTCTGTCTCCTGATCTGTTGGCTTCACTATACTTTAACAATAATAAAAACCTATATTATATAATGGGGATGCAAAAAGATCACTTAAGTTTAAAACTAAGAAACAAATTGCCCAGGGCTTTGCTTAACTTAAAATTCATAGAACCAGGGGAAAGAGAAGTGGTTCAATGGTGAAGATCACCTGCTGGTCTTCCAGAGGACCCTAGCATGGTACACAGCACCCAAGCCCTGCAGTTCACAACCACTGGTGACCTCAGCTCTAAGGGAGCTGGCATCCCCTTCTGGCCTCTGTGGATACTGCACAGACACACATACACATAAATTTTAAAAAGTAAAAAAGTTTAAAACTCATAGAAGCAAAACCAAAAGCATCCTCTGCAAGGATTCATTTTAACCTCAGAGTAGGTCTGTATGTTGGGGAGTGGGAGATTCAGGAGAAAAAGAAATTAATGAATAAAAGAGAAGCTTGAGGTTAGGGAAGATAAATGAATGCCTTCCCTGGATCCCTTGGACTTACAGTTTCAAGGTCATGAGCATGGAGAACTACCTAAGAAGCTGAGTAACACAGTATTTGATCCAGGGCTCCCTCTCAAAAGTGTGTGCCTGGGTAATCCTAAAGTAGGCAAGAGCTCATTGGTAGGGCTAGTCCTCTCTGAGAGTCTGCCTCTTACTAGGTCCATTCCTTCAGCGTTTTCCGAAGTCAAGTCAGTGGAAGGATTGTTTTGTCTTTTTATCTGTTTTGTTGTTCTTGTGTCTGTGCAGGTACCCATGCATAGGAGGCCAGAGGTTGACATCTGAGTTCTTCCTTCATCACTCTTTACCTTATATGTTGAGACAGATTCTTTCACTGAGTTTGAAAGTCGCCAATTTGGCTAGTCTGTTTGGCCAGTGAGCTCCAGGATCCCCCTGCCTCTGCTTCCACATCACGGGGTCACAGGTGTGTGCTGCCCTGCCTGGCTTTTCACATAGGTGCTGTGCCTTCCACACTCATGTCCTCATGCTTGATTGCGCAGCAAGCTCTTTTGTTGATCCATCTCCCCTGCCCAGGACTGTTTTGCTTTGTTTTTTTTTTTTTTTTTATGTTTACCTACGGGGTTCTCAGATTGAATAAGGTCAGATGTGGGATGCTCTGTGTTTGTCTTTGGGAGCTGTCTAGTGTACATTGGAAAATTAAAGAAAAATAAGTTTTGTGGGAAAAGAAACTGCATGGGCCTTATTTCCGACCCTCATCTGAGTACATAGCGTCCTTCCTGTTAACACCCACTAGCCTGAACACTCTAAGGAAGCAGAGGTGCTATGGTGGACCCTGAGGGTCAGCTCCTTAAGAGTCCTACATCTTGTCAAACCTGCAAAGAATCAATTCAAGACACTGGTTTAAAATATTTTTATTACATTTTAATTATTTATTATTTATGCCATGTGGCTCTTGGGAATTGAATTCAGGTTATCAGGCTTGAAGGCAGGAACCTTCACCCACTAGGCCATTTTGCTGGCCCCTTTTATTTTATTATTTATTATTTTTTGTGTGTGCGTGCGTGTGTGTGTGTGTCCATGTGTATATACATGTTGGTGTATCTCTGTGTATGTGTGTCTGTGTGTGTATGTATGTCTCTGTGTGTCTGTGTAACTGTGTGTGTCTGTGTATATGTGTATCTGTATGTGTGTTTGTGTGTTTGTCTGTGTATGTGTCTGTCTGTCTGTGTGTCTGTGTGTGTGCTCATGCCACAGCGTGCCTATGAAAGTCAGAGACTAGCTTTCAGAAGTCAGAACTCCCTTTCAGTTCTGTTAGAGATACACTTCTTCCTTGGTTTTCCATCCTGGGTCCTCCAAGCTGGGTGGTTCTTGAGCTCTTAGGGGGCTCTCATATCTCCACCTCCAGTTTCACAAGATTGCACATACACATAAGGTCACCATATGGCCTATGTACTTGGGTTCTGGGACTAAGCTCAGATTCTCAGCCATCATAGCAAGTGCTTTTCCTTGCTGGGCCAGCTCAGTGGCTGAAAAAGCACTTTAAAAAATCACTATGACCTTTGGCCAAATCTTTTGATTATTTCTATTTGGTTTTCTTATCAACAAAATGTAAGTTTAGCTTAACCTTACAGGTTTAGGGTGAAGATTAGAAACATATACAAGGTACTGATTGATATATAATAGCAGCTTAGTAAAAGGTATCCTTGTTAGTATCTGACTAATTAGTATATTCCTTACATCTTTTATGAGGACCTACAGTGGCGTTCTTCACTCCTAACTAAACAAATGTTGAAGTGTCTTTGTCAAGGTCACGGAGTTTATTATTAGCAGAACTGGCCCTAGAATCTACTTTTCATGGGCCTTGACTCAATGTCGTTTTCATGACAGTGGACTGAGGATCTTTTAGCCCATGTCACGATGAAGGGAATTTATCCAAAGTCCTTTCAGTACACTGAATGAAGTCCTTTACTGCAGCCTTGCCATGTGACACGATTTAGAGGCCACAGGGAGCCACAAGGATTGTCATATCTGTTATGTTCTGCATCCTTGTTAATAACCTAGAAAAGGTTGTAAAGAATATGCTAATTAAATCTGTATATTGCCCTAAATGGAGAGGTATTATAAACCCTACCAGTGACAGAGATGTGACATAAAGGGACCTGGAGCTGTCAGGCATATGGACAGGAAATCACTAGATGAGAGTCAGCTGCAGTAAATGCATCCTAATACATCTGGGGACAGATAATCTGAAACACAGATATTCAATGGGAGGAAGATATTTGGAAAGCAGTAAATGCTGAAGGGGACCTGGGGGACAGTGGACAACAAATTAGATATGGGTTTTCATTGTGTTAGGCCAACAGAAATTGGTAATGCAATCTTGAGCTGTGTTTTCCTCCAGTCCCCTGGAGCAGCTGGGAGAAGAAAGCCTCTTTCACCAGCCAAGATCAAGTCTGTTTGTCCAACTCACTTGTGAAGAATGGCCTTACTGGGGCTGGAGTGGAAGTGGTTCATGGTCCATCTGCTTCATGGTTCCTAGCCCATAGGGGCGGCAATGTTTCCTATTCTTGTAACCCTCCTTGTACCCCATGTTCTTAAAGAGAGGTTTGCTTTTCTGCCTACAACTACCATGCTAGGGGATGTGGTGATGGTTGGCAAGCTGTCTGGGGATGCCCAAAGAAGGATTATCCGTCCATTCTTTTGTTCTATGGGGAAGGCTTGGCTCCTAGTATTCATTTCCTTGCCACCCAAACATTGACCATCTCTTCTAATAATTTGGGCTCTCTTCTCTCCATCCTTTTCTTGGTAAGGAAGAGTTCACCTGAAGACACCCTTTCTGTGGACAAAAGGTACAGGCCAGCGAGAGACCCTGTCTCAAGAACAAAACAAAATAACAACAGACACTAAGACAATGTGGCTGATCAGAAACAGGATCTGAGGCTGTTCTCTGGCCTCTTGCAGTCACACACATGCACATGCTCCTGTTAAGGTGTACACACACACATGCACACTCACATGGACACACACATTCATGTACACACACACACTCATGCACACATGCACACACTTGAGGGGAGGGTTGTTGTTGACATTTTTGAAACCATATTTTCTTACCAGGCCCTTTCTAGTTCAGAGTGCTCTCAGGAAGGTAAGGTTTAACTAGGCACCCCTCCAAACTTTTGGGAAAGAGACATGTTTTGGCTCACCCATACTTGCTTTCCTCCCGGAGGCTGGCTCATCTTTCTGGAAACCCTTCGTGGGCTTCTTGGGGGTGGCTCTGTTAATGGGGCTAGTAGGGATCAAAAGCTATTTCTAAGGCAGAGGGATTTCTCAGCCTGTTTCTTTTACACATTCTGATGTCTTCCAGCCACAATGGCCCTTACTACACTTATTGTCAGGGGTTGGATTTAGAGTTCTTTAGGTCTCCCCAGGGTCATGGGGAAGTTACAAACAGGTCACCACATTGAAAGTTGCTACTTGAACATTTTTGAGCACACATGTACCTTCTCTGCCTAGTGAGTGGCCTTGTGCCTATGAGGGTGGAAGGCTGAAGGCAGGCCTGTACCCTTTGAGCTGCCAGGGGCCTGGATAGAAAAGCATCTCTGTGGAAGAACGTGTGCTTTCAGTCCTCTTAGGTCATGGATATAAATGGGTGGCAGCTGCCAGCACAGTGATTTAGAAGTGACACTCCCAGCCAAAGGAAGCCAGGCACATTCTGGAACTACAGACCATGGTGTACAGGGCATCTTAGTATATTTAGCAAATGAGATTGCAAGGCACAGGGAAAAAACGGCTGAGTGGGAGGAGAGGAAGAACATTCTCTGGCCAGAAACTTGCTGAACTTTGAGGCCAGGGACCGGAGGCTTTGCAGAGGTGGAGAGAGATGTTTCTTGGCTTGTCCTAGACGAATAAATCATGCCTGGGGAGCTCGACCAAAGGCCAATTATGTGGAGTGTTTTCTTGGAAAATCCTCTCCCAGACTATGTAAATCATCTCTAGCATTGGTGGACATTCAGATCTGTCTGGGGGCAGGGACATGGGTGGGTGTTGGTGGGGGGGGGGGTGAGATGGCACATCAGTGCACCCCAGTGTCAGGTGGAGGAATTACATAGGGGTAATGGTTCAGGCATTGGCTAAGGCAGGCTTATGTACCAGCTGTCCCTTCTAGGGAAGCTGTGTAGAGCACAGATATCCACTCTCATGTTGGACTTGTAGGCCTGAGACTGCTGATCAGGGTTTATTACTTGCTTTGTGGCCTTCAGATCACTTACAAACAGAGAGGCCACTGAGTTATCTCTGAGGTTCCTTGGGATGCAGCGGTTTTATGTGTTATCTCCTTGGTCTCTGGTGGAAAGATAGGCCTCTTGCCTCCTATACCCTAGGCTGGTGACTGAGTGTCCAAAAGGAATCAAAAAATTCCCACATGCCCCAGTAAGTTCAGTCACACAAAATCATCTTAGGATGACATTTCGGGTCTCTCAAAGCCTCATCCTTAATAGCACTTAATAATACTTCTCTCTAAAAGTAGAGACTGAGCCTGCAGAGTAAAGAAATTATGGGGATCGCCAGAAGGTTCTGATTTGCTATTTGAAAGGCTTCATGTGGTAGCGGAATCAAAATCTGTCTCCCCAGTTTGCAGGCCAGAAACAGAATCAATAGGCTAGAATACAGAGGTATCAAAGGACAGCTAAGCCAGCAGTCATTATACCATTACTCTATGATATTAATTTTGATTTCCTCCATATTTGAAAATATATCAAGAACTCTTTGTCCACCTGAACTGATGCATAGTGGCTCCTAAGCCTGTTAGAGAAAGGAATGATCCATCTATCCTGCACTGTAACAGAGCCGGGTGACAGTAGGATCATGACAGAAGGGACAGGACATCCTATTTTCTCCCTTTCTCCCCCATCTTCTGCCCCTGGAACAGGACATGGTGGTTCTACCTTGAATTCAGGAGGGACTCCTTTAGAATTTGTCTGTTCTTTGGAAGAACTGTATCTTGAGATTTGAGGATGGGAATTTAATAAGCAGTGAGGAGGCCCTGAGGGAAAGTAAAGGTGTGAGAAGCCAATTAGAAGCCAAAACACAATATCTGAATGGAAAGCCAGGCATGCTGGAGGCTGGGGGAAACGCAATGTCTGAATGAATGGAGAGCCAGGCATGCTGGAGGCTGGGGGAAACGCAATATCTGAATGAATGGAAAGCCAGGCATGCTGGAGGCTGGGGGCTCGGGTTCTAAAAATAAGGGGGGATCTGGTAGGCATCCATTTTACTTCCTAATTACTTGTTTTGTAGACAACCAGTCAGTCAGTGCCTTGTGTTCTATTGTTGGTAAACCTTTTCAGATTATATTGGTCATCTCAAAGTCATTAATGGAGCTGCCATGTAGGCCCCCAGTACATGAGGGAGCTCTTAGCCCTCATATGACTGCTGAACTCAGCAGGGGGTGGGGCTGATATGTAGGGACACTCCACTCTGGAGGAGTAGGATAAGAGAGAGGGGGCAGGGGGTGGGAGAGTGAGACCAGGTAGGGTAGAAACGGGGCACTGTGATGTAACTTGAAGTAATAAATAAACATAAAAAATAATTCTTCCATCATCTTAAAATATACTTCCTTACCTGACCATCAAGAGTCTCTTCTTTCTTCCAATATTCTAGGACCTAATGCTTAGCTATTTCCTCTTTGGGAGTCTGTTGATTCTGGTGGGATCTATTCTCAAGCTTTGATTCTCTTTCTAGACAACATCTTGCCCGGTTCTTCTCAATGAAGGCACAAAGTACAATGATTCTCCTGCCTCTATGATTGGCTCAAAATGTACCAAATGGTTATTTTTTAGCCCTTCAATATCATTGAGCAAGATGTACAGGTGGTAGGTGAAAAGACACTTCCTGCATCATGCTTTATACAGACTTATAGAGGAATCGTAAGAGATACAATGAGTGCTGTGCACTGGCACTCGGGTGGCATTTGTCTACATCCTGTCGTGGGTGAAATTACTAAGACTGAGAATTTCAAGACTCACCCATGTCCCCACAGCTGCTGCATGAAGCTAGGATCTGAACTCAGGTCTGTATGACTGCACAGCCTGCATTCTTTTTACTGTGTAGGACTTCTGCCTTGGTTTGGATATCTATGGCCCTATAGAGTCATGTGTTTGAATGCTTGGTCCCTTGGGAGTGACATTATTAGGAGGGGTGGAGTTTTTTGGAGTAAGGTATGGCCTTTTTGGAGGAAGTGTGTCACTGTGTAGGCAGGTTTTGAGGTTGCCTGTGCTCAAGCTGTGCCCACTGTGGCTCATGATCTCCTTCTGCTGCCTGTGGATCAATATGTAGAACTGTCAGCTTCTTCTCCAGCACCATGCCTGCCTGCATGCCACCATGCTTCCCACCATGATGATAATGGATTAGACCTCTACAACTGTAATTCAGCCCCAATTAAATATTTTTCATTATAAGAGTTGCTGGGGTCATGGTGTCTCTTCACAGCAATAAAACCCAAACTAATACAACTTCCTTATACTGCTTGCTCAAACATGGAAACAGGGCAAGGAAACAAAATGTAATAAAAAAAAATGGAGAAGAGGTGCTATGTAGATTGATAAGTGGTACAATGCTTGCCTTGGAAGGATTAGAATGTGAGTTCAATCGGTAGAACTTCTGTGATGTGCATGGTGATGTGCGCCTGCACTCTAAGCTCTGGGCTTGTTGGCCTGTCAGCCTCACCTACTTGGTGAGTTTCAGGCCAGTGAGTGACTCTGTATCAAATAAATAAATTAAGTCAAAAACACAAAGGTAGACAGTACCAGAGGAAGACACTTGAGATTATCCTCTGGCCTCTACACTCACACACATGTGAAGATACATGCAAAGAAAGAATGGATTGGAAAAGTTAAATATGTTTTCATAAAATTTAGAGGTTATTAGACTTTCTAGTAAAACAAATAGGAAGATAAAGTAGGGAGTTTCTTAGAATCTTGGAATCCTTACCAGCCATGTCTTTGGGGGTGTCAAAGCTGTGGGCACATGTAGTCAGGTGTGGCTCTGGTCCCAAACATGGAATGGTGGAGTTAACACAAGGTTCCCGCCCACTCACCCATGTCTGTTATGTTTGGAGGCAAAAGCTCCACATGAACCCATTAGCTCAGCATTCTCGGCCAGAGCCCTTTCTTTCCCAACCACTGGATGTGGGTTCTCCACTCTGCTTTGTGTCTGTGAAAACCACTGTTGCCTGCCTCCCCATCTTTCATCACCTCACTGAGGGCAGTTTAATGTTTAAGAGTAGAGAATAGGGAATGGAATGATGGATAAATTATAAGTTTGGGGATATGAAAAGTCAAACTGTGTAAATATGTATTTTAAACCACAAACAGAATGTTAATGCGTCTTTGCCATTAACTCACTAACTGAAATTATAGAGTGTAATGTGAGCCAACGCCCACAGCTTGGTTATGATGTTTTCAAATTTAGAACAGCAAATGATAAATGTCCTTCCTTCAGACAAAGAAGCAATTGACTCGGTTTCTCAATGTAGTCTCTGATGGTGTTGGTAACAGAAAATAAGTTGAGTACTCAGGGAGGGGAGCTGTCATGAGACACCTGGGAGGGGGCTGATATTCTCATAAACTTGTCTGGATATTGGGAAATATCAAAAGGTTTGGGGTGGTCCCTTTGGGCAGTGGGGACCCAGGTAAGGTGGGGGCCCAGGCATGGTGGCTTGGCATGCATACCTGGTTTAGAGAGTGGGTGTGTTTTCTTAAGCAGAAACACTAAACTTCATCAACAGCTAAAGAGAAGCAGGTCTCTTTTTTGAGTAGGTTTGGTGTAGGGAGGAATGGTTAGTTAACGGCCTGTGTCATTGTGATGTGGCTTACACAAGCAAAAAGGATGTAGAGAAATTGAAACCCCTGTGCACTATTTGGTAGGAATGTAAAATGGTGCAGAAATCAAACAAAAACTTAAAATAGGGCTACTAAATGAGACAGAAATTCTACTTCTGGACACTCCAAATAAGTAAAATCGGGAAAGAAAGGGGAAACTTCATGTATCCATGTTCACAGCCACATTTTCACAGTCATCTAAAAGTGGCAGCAATCCGAATGTCCATCGACAGATAAGAAGATGACTAAAGCATGGTGTAGACACACCTTAGAACATCATTCAGTCTTTGAAGGAAAGGACATTTTGACACAAGCTTCAAAATGGGTGAGCCCTGAAGAAGTGCCATGAGCAGCAGACAGTCACAGAATGACAAATGTACTGTGAGTCCACTTTCAAGAGTGACCTATAATAGTGAAAATCATAGACACAAAAAGTAAAAAGGTGGCTTCAAAGTTGAAGGAGAAGGGAACTAATGATTTCTTTCAAAGGCATAGCATTACAATTTTGAAAGAAGAGAAGAATTCTGGGGGTCATTGTATAGTAGCATAAGAGCACTTGACACTACTCAATTACAGAATTACAATAATGGCCAAGATAGTAAATGCTTGTTTTATTTATTTTGCTATGATTAAACTGTGAGAAAAGAGAGGGATAGTAGAAAAGAGATGTTAATGACCATGGCTCTGGGGGGTACAGATGTGGGGGATGGAGTTCTGCAATTAAGTTCTGTCATGGCCACTTACAAGCTAAGGATCATGTGTAGTCAACTTATAGTAGTCCCCAAGCCTTCAGGAAATGTTGATCATAGTACCTCTTTCTTGGTGGTGTGCTACGAGGATTAAATGGAATGGTTTGTGTCAAGCATTCATTTCCTGCCTGGTAGACAGCAATGACCTAAAGTAGATGTTGGCTGGCAATTTTCCATTTCTCATCCTCTACCCCGCAGAGATTATATCTTGATTGGTGTGGTCTCCAGAGGATGGAGTCTTTGCCAGAAGCCTCATGAAGCTCTGTTCACCTTCCCCTGTGTGTCCTCATATTTCTTATTCAGCAGTGTCAAGCTTCATGTCCCATCCCTGTCAGGAAACCCATGACCACTCACAATCCATGGTTGGTCATTGGATGAATCCAGCATCTGCCCAACTCTTTGATTTCTCTTCGTCTTTAGCAAGTCTTTGCTGAGCCTTCGATATAGAAAACAAGGAGCAAAGACTTGTTCTCACTCTAAGTGGATAATAGTCTGGCTTCTGTCTACATTATTTCTTTGAGATATATCCTCATAACTGGTTGTGCACCTGTCTATGTATGAAGAGCCACACTCTCCCCACAAAGTGTCAATTCTTTGACATTTGGCTTTGCATGTGTGAGTAACTAGTGTTTTGGTCATTTTACTTTTGTGTGTCAACCCAAAGAAACCAAACACTAGCCCTAAGTAAGTGTCTGCTATAAGCATATTGGCAATAACAAAACAATAGAAATAAATTATGTGGTCTGAACATGCTTTCTAAAATATTTGTGTACACTTTGAACCACAGAATGTGACCTTATTTGCAATGAGGGCTTTTCCAAATGTAGCTGAGTTAAGTGATAGGGGAAGAGGCCATCTTGAATTAGAAAGGCTCTGAATCCAGCATGTTGTATCTTATTAAGAGAAAGGAAAGAGATTTGGGTTTATAAAAGAGAGCTTTGTGAAAATGCAGTCAGTGACTGAAGTCAATCAGTTCTCAAAAGGAAGACCTGGAGTGGCCAGACTCCAGCATAAGCAAGGTATGATTCCTCCCATGGTCAGGGAGACTATGCCCATGCCGCACCTGACTCCAGACCTCTATGTCAACCTTTTGTGGTTTCATGAAAGAAACATGCCATGTGCGCATGTTTACATATGCATACACAATCTTTGCATGTAGTGTAAGTCTTGTAGAGAATTCTCTTGGTGAGACAGGGTCTCACACACCTCAAGCTGGCTGAGAACTCACTACTTATCAGAGGAAGAACTTGGAGTCCCACTGCCTTCAATTTATAACCTCTGGATTATAGGCATGTACCACCATCAAGTCTCACTTATGGTATGCTAAAGGGTCAAGTCCAGATCTTCATGATGATCTATTCCTTTGACCAAAACCCTGCATTTTAGCAAGCTCCCCTGCATGCCTTTTGCTGAAGAAAGATGGGTGTCTTGGAGAATGTCAATATTATCTGAGTGATGTGACTGAGTCATGACTTATGCTCCTGACACGGAGGGAATCACCTAAGAGAGGTGATTCTCCTCTCTTAGCATTCAACACCAATGATTATATCCCAATGTTCCTTCTTTGCTATAAACCACACCTTCCAATTTCCTTTGTCCTCAAACTTTACATCTCAAAAAGGTAAAGTTTGACGGCTGCTGACACATCCTTGGCCTGCTTAGGCCCAGAGCCAAGAAATCCTAGGACATTTCAGGAGTGCGATGTTGGCATTTCCGGGGCCTGTGGCACAGACTGACTGAATGCAGACTGCCCAAGGGTCACGTTTTCCTGAAGGTTAAAGGGTGACCTTGGTCAATGTTTAGCTAATGTTCACCTCAATAATTTCTGCTAGTTAATGATCCTGGGACAAGTTTATTAAGGACGTTCACACCCTACAGGTAAACCGGGGTGGATAGAACTAGTAATCCCCAAATAGCATTTGAGTTTATAAAGCTATGCAGTATGCAGCCTGCTCGACCCAGCTTTCTGGCTCTTAGATCTTAATGGCCAATGTTAATTAGTCAGATAAAGGCTCCGACACAGGCTCATGTCCAATCTCTCTCTCTTCCTTAAGCACTGCCATTCCCAAACAGTGAGTGAGGCTCCCCAGGAAGTTCTGGGAGATGCTAAATATTTAAAGGCTACCGTGCAATATTTGACAGATTCCTGTCAGCACTAAGCAATGCTATAATATGCCTTGGCAAAGTACATTTTGATGTTTTTTTTTTTTTTGGTTGATTTTTGGTAGATTTGGGGATCAACAGCAAGGATAGTTCAAAATCCTCATGGAACAAGAAATTCAGGTACCATTTTCCTGTCAAGAAGAAGGGAACAGATTTGGATGTTATCCAGTATGACAATTATACATGCCCCCTTAGAAAATAACTGCAAGTAATGTGAAATGGAATAGAATGAAAAGAGGTTCTTCCTTCTTCCAAGTCATGCCACTTATTTTGTGTGAAATGTCCATTAAGCTATTATGATATAATTACTCATTCATTTGTTCCCTCTAATGAACTTGTTGGAAATTTCAGCCTCTCTTCTCTCCATGAACACTGAGGAGGTCCTTAGGGCTCCTTGAGCTGAGAAGGTTGATGAGCCTTCAACCTTCAAGCATGGAGTAGGCCCCTCCTAACCTTACCTCTATTAGACCTCCAGCCAGCAGGATTCCCTTCCAGATAAACTTGGGCCAGCTCTTGTGTACTGTGTTGGAGACAGATATTACCCCTTTCTCTCCCTGGATGAGTTTTCATTGAGTCTTTAAAAAAAAAAAAAAAGTCTCTTATAACAACAATTACAATACAAAACAACAGAAATAGGCCACAATTATGAGAATTATAAGGCTTAGCATACATTCCTAATGTCCAGTCCATATGTATTTGGCACCTGACTTTAACATTCTACTATCCAGCCATATCCATGAGTTTAAAGTGCTATATCCAACTCAGCTTCCATCCTAACTTGCATCACAATTTTAAAAACATCTTCCTAGTTATAAGAGAAAGAGCCATTTGTTGGACTGAAAGGGGGAGCTGTTGGGGGGGAAGATATACCTTAAACTTAAAAAAAATAAAAAGGAAGTGGATGGGGGTGGTTAAGGGGGAAGAGGGTGGGACTGGAGTGGGGAGTAGGGAAGGGATTGCGATTGAGATGTAACTTGAAGAAATAAAAAATAAATTAAAAAAATATTGTAAGAATAAAAACCCAAGTCTTCTTTCTGCCAAAAAAAAAAAAAAGCCATTACCACCCCTACCTAGGCCATGCCTCTCCTCACCTTACCTCCTCTCCTTGCATCTAGGTCTCAGCCTCTCCCTTCATGACCTCACCCTCCTCACTCCTTCCTTTACCACTCACACTGCAACCTTGCTTCCTTTCTTCCTCTCATGATATATTCCTGACACCCAGACTCTAAAGATCACCCCAGATATATATGTTCTTTGTCCCCACGGTGGTCTGGGGACTCTCATTCACCACCTGATGCTTTTGCTTCTGCCGGTCCGTGTTCTGATGGCGTTCTTACATCATCTCCGACAACGATTGTTTATCTTTAATCTGCTAGTCCTGTAGAGCCATTAAAGGCCCTCTCTTCCTTTCTTGCCTTATGGCCTCAAATTTTCAGCAGTCTGTGTGTGTGTGCACATCCACACACACACACACACATGCTAATGGATGTATACTTTGGCCTCAAAGACTATATATACATCCATTAGCGTGTGTGTGGGGATGTGCACACACACAAGCTCTCTCTGCAGCACCTGTTACCACAAGGAATGTGGTAGATATATGTTAGAGATGAGTAGTACTTTCTAGAACATATGGTCTAAGATTTGTTCCCTCAGGGACTCTACTAATGTAACAGGAAGTATAGATATCTAATTCCAGGAATGGTCTCAGTTTTTAGTCTAGGCGTCCCTGGAATTCATGGTGGGGACCAGCCTGACAAACCACTTGTGTGAGCCTTCACAGAACTGGTATTACAGGCATGAGCCATGACACCCAAGAATGGGTCTTTGATAAGCTTGGCCTCTGAGAAAAAAGAGGAGCCAAATATTTCTCCCTTTTTATAAAACAGAGTCCTTTTCTCCAAACTTGTATTTAATAGAAAATTAGAAAATAAATACAAAGACAAGTAAAGTTAGATATAATATACCTACTTAAAAATAACAACTCATATTTTAAAATATCAATGGCTATAATTTTATATAAACATATGTGAAAGATATATTTGTTAAATAAAGATAAGACTCTGTTTTACATATTACTTCTTAATTCCCTCTCATGGCTCAGGAACACTACTTAGAGAAGAAAAGAATTGAATAAAAATTCCATATTTTGTATTATATATTATGTTAGTGTTCCATCATTGCTTACTTTTAATTTTGAAAATACATATTACATCATCATTCCAGGAAATTGTCTGTGTCAGTACTGCTAAGAGTTGTGCATGGTCTGGTGCCAGTCTGAAGACGAATATGGGTCCATGGGATAAGTTCAGGAATCATGAGTAAGCATCCAGAAACTTTTACATCAATTCAATGCTCCCATACCTACCAGCTCATTTTAGATGCTCTTTGTAATGTAAAAATCTTACATGCCAGTGTTAAAACCATTCTGTATTTTACATGTATCAAACTTCCACCCACTCCTGAGCCTTACCCATAACTGAGAGGACAGATCTAGTACTCTTTCACAGGCTTTTCACGTAGATGGTTTCTTTGAGGACAGTACCATGGATAAAAGTAGACATGATTTGTCAAAGCCATTTTAAAGAATAATTTACATATAATGTGGAATGAGAATGGCCCTATAGGCATATATGTTTGACGATTTGGTCCCCAGTTGGTGAAGATGTTTGGGAAGGGTTGGGTGGTGTGGTCTTGTTGAAGAAGGTGTGTAACTGGAGTTGGGCTTTGAGATTTCCAAAGACTCATACCATGTCCACCCCTTACTCTCTCCACCCTACCTTCTCCTGGTGGGGCAAGATGTAAGCTCTCATTGTTCCTATTGCCCTGTCTTTGTTCTGTCAGCATAGACTCTATAAACCCCAAATTAAACGCTTTATCCTACAAGTTGCTTTGTTCATGGTATTTTGCCACAGCAATTGAAGGTTAAATAAAACATATAGTAAACATTTACATGTTGGTAAACAATTTTGTTCAATTTCTTATATTGAGTTTGAGATATTATTTTTTACATACTTCATTTACATAATAATTCACCTTTTTAGCATACAGTTTCATGAGACTGGACAAACCTGTAAGATATGATAATAACTATAACAATCAGGATAAAGAACTACTATTATCCCCACAAATACACTCCTGTCCCTTTATAGTCAGCTAATCTCGCCGTCCTCAATTTTTTTTTTTTTTTTTTGTAGAGTCTTTGAGTGAGCATGAAACTTGTGTATGAACATGTTTATATCTCTTTGGAGTAATTACCTGGAAGCCTCATGACAAGTGTGTGTGAATGGCTATACCACTTTTCAATGATTTTAGCAAAATGAAAATTCCAATAATTTTATCTATTTTCCATAACCATGTAAATATGTTATTAGTTTTTATATTTTGGAATTCTGGTAGGTTTGTTGGTAGTATTTTATTGTAGGTATAATTTGCATTTCCTTAATGTCTAATGATATAAAACATCCTTTTAAGTGTTCATTTGCAATTCACATTCCTCCTTTGGTAAAATGCTCTAATCCCATGCCAATTTTAAAAATTGAGTTGTTCAATTTCTTATATTGAGTTTGAGATATCATTATGTTAACTTGATATAAGTCAGTTCTCAAATACTTGCTTTTAAAATATTTCATCTTGGTCTGTGACATAGCTATTAATGTTTATTAGCAGTGTCCTTTAAAGAACAAACATTTGTAGTCTTAAGAAGTCCAATTTATAATTCTTTTCTTCCATACATGAACTTTTATTTTATTTAAGAAATCTAGATTAATACATGAGCACAAAAATTTGATCTCTTGTTTTGTTGTTTCTTTTAGTCCCCCTCCCCACAAATTTCACAGTTCTTGGCTTTATATTTAAGTCTATACTCCATTTGGAATTCCTACTTGTATACACTATGTGATATACATATATACTTTTATGAAGGTCAATATGTAGCTAATATAGAGCTCTTAATTATTTTTCATTGGTATATCAAATTATTTCACTTTTACTTGCCCACATTTATGAACCATCAGTTGCCTTGTGTGTGTGTGGTGTCTGTGGACTTTCTATCCTGCTGTATTGAGTGGATATCTTCATCAATATCACATTGCTTAACTGCTATGCCATGTTTTTTGATAGAATAAGTCTTCTGATTTTGTACTCTGTTGGCAAAATTGTTTAGGTAGTTCCTTTGCTTTCTCTATAGATTTTCTTATCTGCTTATTGACTTCTGTACATTTTTGATGGAATTTTAACTGGAATTATATTGAATTATGGCATATTAGGGGAGAATTAACAACTATATGATTCTGAATCCATGAAAATAACTATCCTTCTTTAGTCATATAAGCCATAAAAATTTCACTAATCTGTATTTTATAATTTTCATCAAACAAGTGTTGCTCAAACTCAGTTAGCTTTGTTTATAAGCATTTTATGTGTCTTGCAGCATAGTAAGTGATGCTGGTTTTTAATACTGGTTTCTGATTATGCATTATTAGTTTATAAAAATATAATTGTTTCTTGTGACTTTGCCAAACTCACTTATTTCCAGGAGTGCTTCTGTAGTTTGAGATTTGTTTTTTACAAATAGGTAATCACATTAGTTGCAGAAATAGTTTTATTCTCTGTGTTCCACTTGTATGTCCTTTATTTCTTTTTTAAATTAATTTGTTTATTGCTTCAGGTTACATCTCCATCATAGTGTCCTCTTTCAACCCTTTCCAGTCCCGCCCTCCCACCCTCTACCCGCTAACCCTTCCATCCCACTCCTCTTTTATTTCATTTCAGTGTCTTATTCTACAGCTTGGAACCATGACACTTAAGTAGTACCACTACATAGGATAATGTAGAATTTCAACAAGGAAAAGATACTTTTTTTTTCCTGGTTTACAATCTTTAAAGGGAAATGAAATAATGTGTTACAGCTGCGTATGAAGTTAGCTATAGGCTTAGGTTCCTATAGTCTCTTTTGTCCACTTCCTATCCATGTCAGCACATTTCTCTGAACAAATATTTTTCCTATTTTAAAGTTTTTTCTTTTGTTTGTTTGTGTGTTTTGCCTTGTTTCACTGAATTTAGCTAGGGCTATCTGTGTAGCAATGGGTTTGGAACTATCCATTGGAGCTGGTGACTCACAAATGGTGTGCAACTGAAGACAGTGACTCCCCTTTCCCAGAATCTGTCAACAGTCAATATTCAGCAGGAGGCCGACCCTATTATCCCCTCCCCAGTATGTGACTGACTTTTGACAGGACTAGTCTTAAGCTGACACAGTTCAGGTAACTAAAGCTGCTAAGAAGTCTTGAGTATAATGGTGTGTCATATCTAAAACATGGCATTTCAGTCTTTCTCCTTATTTTCTGGTTCTTACATATTTTTCTTCTTCTTCTTCCCATTATGTTCTCGAGCCATAGAGAGGACAGTATAAATTTCTTGTTTAGGGCTCAGTACTCATCCAACGTTGTTCTAAGCATCTGAAGTAGCCATGAATCTCTACATCTGTCATTATACACTGTAAAGAGAGGTTTCTCTGATTAAAACTGAGAGAACCATTTTTTATAGTATAAATATAGATATTTAGAAAGCAATTTGATTCTATGTCAAGTTACCTACACAATGTTAATAAGTTTCCCCTAGGGCCCTGGACTTGGCCAGCCTTGTGGTTTTGGCTGGGTTTAAAGTACCAGGCATAGATTTCTTTCTGTAGTGTGGACTTTAGATCCAATCAGAGAGCTATTGCTTACCCTATAACAGTCATGCCACTGTTGCACAAGGTGGCTTCTCTTGCCTGAGAGATTGGTTCAATAGTTCATAGGGTTCACAGTTGGTTAGGATCATCAATACCTCTTATCCCCAACTAGCCTGCATTGTACCTTCCAGCCAATTCCCTCACTTTTCCAGGTCTCTGCTAAAATCATATCTTCTCAATGGGCCTGACCCACTGTAATTCATGATGCAACCTTACCAACTATAAATCACGTCAGTGGTCAAGGGTCTTGTACTTGGTTCTACATTTTCTTTTCTCTTTTTAAAGAATTTACCACTTTTTAAAGAAACTACATTTAACTTATTTACTATGTTTATTAATTCTCCTTTGTAATCTCCTAGAATTCATTGGAATATCAGTAAAGGCAAGGTTTGTGTTACATTTCCTTCCATTGATGTATCCCACATGCCCAGAACAAATCCACGTTCATTGGCAAATGACTGTAGTAGTTTAAAAAGCATCTACTCCTCAACATACATCCACCTGGAACCTATGAATGTGATCTGTTTCTCAAAAGTCTTTGCATATATCATAAAGTCACAGAATTCAAAATATAAAAGCCCCCTAGACTTGGGTGGGCCCTAAATTTCATGACAAACCCATAAAAGCAAAGAAGGGACCCCCAAAGACAGGCAGATTGAAGCTGTGTAGCTTGAAGCCCGAGCATGCCAGAGCACCCCACCCACCAGAAGTTAGAAGAGGTAGAAAGAGATGCCTGCCAGAGCCCCTGGGTCTGCCACGTTATTGATATCAGACCTTTGGTTTCCAGAACTGCAAGAGAATGCATCTTTGTTGTTCGAAACAGCCAAGTTTATAGAAACTGATTCAGTGTCTAACATCCTGTATGACTTGGGGACACACAGGCCTTCTCATGTGGGCACAGTTTCCATTTGGAGTCATTCTGCTCCCACCATTACTACCACCCATGAGTGAGTGTGAGCAAGTCTGCCATGTAAGATGCTTTCTGATTAAAAGATGGCACTCTCTGGCCAGAGGACTTGAGCATACCAGATGTTTGCATCCATACCACTTAAAAACCCAAGGTCTTACTTATCTTACAAATAAACGCTTTCACTACCACCTGTCAAAGGGAACCAGTGAGTGGATTTCTCAGTGATTTGATCCTCAGGCAGTGAGTAGAAACCCTTATTGTTCTCTAACCATAAAACACACCGATGTCATTTTCTCATTTCCAGCCACATCCCTCCTGCTGCACTTAAGCTAATTCTCAGTTATTGTGTCTTTGGAGGAGCCAGTCACAGGCTTCCATATGACTGCCCTTCCTATGCTTGACAAGGGTTATTTAGTCTCCCCTAGGCCTACACTTGGTGCATGCTGGGCTCCTGATGCAGTGTGGTACTAACTATCCTTTTCTTGTAGGAGGTGAAGGTAAATCAAATTGAAAACACCCTTCCTGGGCAGTGCATCTTCTAAATGTCCTCAGGTTTCCCTTACATCTTCTAGAGACTGCCAGACTCTCTGCGGGACAGGAGGAAGCTGGAGTCGCTTCCTGCTAGCGACAGAAGGTGCCATTAGCAGAAATACATCATCTCCCAGTGGTGTTAGCAATCTCGGAGCCCTGATCATGTCCATTCTTCTGCCAGAGTGAGGAGAGAGTCCTCAGAGGCAAGGGCTGCTGGTAACAGAGTGTCCATCATTCTAAAATATCCCCCTGGAGTCCCAGAGCAGCCATTTCTGCCCGGACGCACTGAGGGCTTCAGAGGGCTTATTTCAGGCATTGATCTTTTGAAAATGTCTCTCAACTTCCCAACTTCTGGGCCTCTGGCAGGGGGAGGCTGGGTTAGAGGCCAGCACCTGGTGAATCAGGTGCCTTGGTTATGCTGGCTTATCCATTCCAGTTATGGCCACATCCCTGGGCTTACAACAGTGTTCATCAAGCTGAGGCTTGCAGGGATTGGTCAAAGAGGTCTGCAGTCCCTGTCCCCAGAGCAGCTGATTGATCAGGTCATGGTCATGGGTGGGGCTTGAGAATTTCCATTTCTCCCAGTTGCTGTGAGGCAGTGTGCTGCAGGTCTGCAAAGCCCAGTAAGTCACCTGGCTGAGCTGCTGAGCTGCTGAACTGCTGTTATTGGATAGTGTGTACCCCACTTGCCATGAAATATGTGGTTCAATTTAGGGCAGACTACTTCCTTTGAGAGTTGGGCCAAAAATGCTGGTCTTACTCTGTTTCTGGAATGCATTGAAAACATTGCTTGGAACTGTGCTGACCCACTGTGCCTCTGGGAGGAGAGAGAGAGAGATGGGCTTTTCTCCACTGCGATTCTCTTTGTCTCTGTTAACAGTCTTCCCTAGTCCTTCAGCACTAAGGGGTGTGAGTGACCCCTCTCCTCTGTCTTACCATGCATGTTGGATATCCTGCTCTTGCCGTTTACATACACTTTTTTTTTTGTTTTCATTTGTTTGCTTTTGAGACAGCATCTCCCTAGGTAGCATAGGCTGTCCTCAAATTTATGGCAACCCTTCCACCTCACCCTTTCATGCACTGGAATTACAGTCATACGCCACCAAATAAAGCTTTTGCATTTTTCTTTCAAGGTTCAGTTTAAGTCTGATCTATTCAAAACGTGTCCTCTGCCTCCTCTCTTGATTTTGGAGAGGATTGGTCTCCAATAATCAGAGGGAGGAAGGCTTTCTTTCTGATACATGGGGTGGTTGCAAGTGCAACCCCTGGGATTACAGGAGATGTATACCATCACACCTGGCTTGCTGATTCCTTAGAAAATGTAATTTTGGGGAAGTGAAATTCTCATTATATATCACAAATGCTTTTTTTGTTTGTTTGTCTTCTCTTACTAAAATGTTCTCTCTCTGTAGCCCAGGCTGACCTGGTAATTCACTATGTAGCCTAGGCTAGCTTCAGACTCATGGCAAACTCCCTGTCTCTTTCTCCCTGATGCTGGGATAACAGGTGTGTGCCACCACAGGAGATAGCTTTAGGGTTTTCTTTTTTAAGTTTCTTTGTATAAAAATTTGCGTTATCTATGATTGCTGCTCGCATCTTATGTTTGGCTATTTCTCTCCTTGAGAGAAAAGATACTTTTCTAGGAGGTAAGCCAAACTCATGAAGTCTTTATCTTGAGAGCAGTGCTAGTACCCAACATTAGAATGCAAGCTACTGCAGTGTTGAAAGCAATTGCAGGGGAAAGGTTTAGCCAAAGCCAAGATGGCAGGGTTGGATTGCTCATCTCAGCCTTCCTGAAGTCTAGGGACCGACGAGGACTTGATGGCAGCCTGGAAAGGCATTCTGTGGTAATAGGCCTCTGACCCTTGCCTTCCATCAACGCACCTGTCACAAGAAAGTCACTGGGATGCCTCCTTCAGACCCTACCTACCCATGTCCAGACTAAATGTGGCTGTCCCTGGTATTAGGATTGTGCACGGATTTTATTTCTAATTAGGCATGAATGTAATACAACTTACTTTTAATATTCAAAGCAAAAAAATCTCAAGAAAACACCAGACTAGTATTTGTAGTTCCATGTCCCATTTGGATGCACACACATAAGTGGCAGGAGGGCGTGTGTGTGTGTTTTCAAATAGTGCTCTGACAAGACACCCTGGCCAAGATAACTCACCGAAGAAAATGGTTAATTTGGAGCTTATGGTTTCAGAGGATTAGGGTCCATGTCCAGTCCACGTGCTAGGAAGCGTGGCAGCAGGCAGACATGGTATGGCATTGGAGCAGCAGATGAGAGCGTACAACCTTGTGTAGAGGTGGGAGGAAACCAGAGATAATTGGATGTTGCATGGGCTTTCAAAAGTGACACAACTCCCTCCAGTGACACACTTCCTCCAAGAAGGCCATACCTCCTAATTCTTGCCAAATAGTTCTGCCAACCGAAGACAAAGTATTCAAATATATGAGTGGGGGGATTTTCTTTGTTTTCTTATATACATTTATTTATTTCTTCAAGTTACATCTGAATCATAGTCCCCTATCTCCTCCCCCTCCCAGTTCCACCCTCCTACCCTCTTCCCCCTCACCCTCCTATCTGCTTTGTTTTTTTTTAATTTAATGTGTATCCTTTCCCCCCAACAGCTCCCCTTTTAGTCCAATAAAAGGCTCTTTTCCTTATAACAATAAATACAATACAAAGCAGTAAGAACAATTAGACCACAATTATGAAAATTATAAGATATAGCATCCATTCCCAATGCCCAGTCCATACATACATGACAGCTGATATTAATATTCTATTATTTGTCTGCCTCAATGAGTTTAAAGGTCTATACCTAACTTAGTTTCTATCCTAACATGAATTACCAATTTAAAGACATCTTCTTAGACCTAGAACATCCTTTGAATTCCTAAACCACTGAAAGCTTAACTGCGAGACTATAACTATCTAGTCTTCAACCACATCGGAGACCTGAGAAGAATAAATGTATCTGAATAAATAGGAAGTGCAGAGCAAGAACCTTCCAGAATTAAGAAATGACAGGCAACTAGCTGCCTGGAGAGTCCCCAATTTCTCTCAATTTATTAGAGCTTCTATCTTCAGCCTTTTGGCCCAGTATCTCTGACAGACATTAGTTGTAAAGGAGGAATTATGAAGGACTTGCCTACCCTGTCTTGGCAGAGATAAGCTGTTGACTTACCTGCTTCTAAGTTTTGTTCTATTTGGACAGCATTCTGTCATCAACTGAAGCAAGGCATTTCTCTTGCCCAATGAGAAGTTGCCACTAATGCAACCATGTCCAAAGGAGATTCTTTGATATTCATCATCTACTTGGAGTAGAATGGGGGAGGTGCTGTCAGGAGCTGACATGTCTCAATATCAAAAAAAATCTTAAGTTAAGAAAACATCTTTGAATGCCATATTCTACAGATCTCTTGAGGTTTTTGAAGACTACCTAACTATCTACATATATTTGTATAAGCAAATGTTACTTTTCTCTTAGCAACTTTATTTCTGATTAACTTAGAAAACATCTGTGATAAACTATACTAGTACCTAACAAAATGACATGTTTGAATGGCTATTACTTTGCATTTCTTAATTATCCTAAACAGTTTGTGGCAGATGATATCAAAAGGCCAAAACTTCACATTGCATTTTTAATCATTACATAGGTACAATACCTTAAAAGGAGTTAACCTTAATTTTGTATCAGTATACAAAGATATAAGAGCATATTCAATAATCTATCCCTTTTTATCATTCCTATATGTCTATATCCCATTTTTTCAAATCTTTGCCCCCTACATAGGAGAGAAAAAGAAGGATAAGAGAGAGAGAGAGAGAGAGAGAGAGAGAGAAAGAGAGAGAAATCCCTGGGTCTAACCTCTACCTATTTAAAACAAGACTGTTTAACAACTTGTAACCAATTCCCCTAAATAACAACAAACATCTATAACCCATCAAATGACCAAAGACGGGAAATAAAATAAAATAATAAAAATAAAAAAATCACCCACCCACCTTCTGGGAATGGGACATCGCTATCTTAAAATTGCTTCCTGCAACAGGACGTAGGAAACCTGTTTGGGGACCCAAATAAGAATGGAAAAATAGTTAAGCAAGTTAATAGTAACATTTGATGTTCAATCCTTTTGTGCTCAGCTATTTAATTGTACTAAGAAGTTTGTAGTCAGAGGATGAACTTCAGCATTTTACTGAAGTCCTGGCTGGAACAGCCTGTGGGGCTAAATCATCTTAGTTAGCCATTTTGAGTTGCTCTGGTTGTAGATTTTTTTTTTTTGGATTTTTTTAAATGTTTATTTATTACTTCAAGTTACATCTCCATCACAGCCCTCTCCCTCCACCCCTCCCAGCCCCACCCTCCTACCCTTTCACCCTTCCCCCAGAATGCATAATTCTTTTTTTTTCAGTCCAACAAATGGTTCTTGCTCTTATAACAATAAATATAGTACAAAACAACTGAAATAAATAGGCCACAATTCTGAGAGTTATATGGCTTAGCATACATTCTCAATGTCCAGTCCATATGTATTTGGCCCCTGACTTTAACATTCTACTATCTAACTATCTCCATGAGTTTAAAGTTCTCTATCTAACTCAGCTTTCATACTAACTTGCATCACAATTTAAAAAACATCTTCTTAGATCCAGAACGCCCTCTTGATTCCTAAACAACTCAAAATTTAACTGTGAGACTCTAGCTATCTATTCTTCAACCACCTCAGAGACCTGAGAGGGATAAATATATCTGATTATATAGGAAGTGCAGGGCCCGCAGCTTTCAAAACTAAGAAATGACATACCCGTGGCTGCCTCGGCAGTTCCCATTTTCTCTCCATACATTACAGCATCAATCTTCAGCTGTTTGGCCCCATTTCTCTGACAGACATTGATTGTAGAGCAGGAATTATGAAGGACTTACCTACCCTGTCTTGGCAGAGCTAGGGTGTCGACTTACCTGCTTCCAAGTTTTGTCCTTTTTGGACAGCAGTCTGTCTACAGTTGAAGCAAGGGTTTTTTGTTTTTTGCCAAGAGATAGACTTGCCACTAATTCAACCATCTCACACTGGAGATTCTTCAATGCTCATCTTCTACTTGGAGTGGAATAGGGGATGCTGTCAGGAGCTGGCATGACTAGATATCAAAAAAATCTTAATTTAAGAAAACATCTTTGAATGCCATACTCTGCATATCTCTTGGGGTTTTTCAAGACGCCCTATCTATCTCTTCTGTTTAGAAAAGCAAATGTTGCTGTCTCTTAACAACTTGATTTCTGAGTAGCTTAGAAAATAACTGTGATAGACGGTCATAGTAACTAACAAAATGACATGCTTGCATGACTGTTAGTTTGTATTTCTTAATTATCCTAAACAGTTTATGATGGTTGGTAGCAAAGGGCCAAAACTTCACATTTTCTTTTTAAGCATTGCTAGGTACAATACCTTTAAGAAGTGTTACCCTTAATTTTGTAACAATATACAAAGATCAATACCAATGTGGCCAAATATACTCTTAATTCTGTATCAATATACTAAGATCAGTACCGATGTAGTCCAATACAATCTTAATTTTGCATTAATATACAATGATCAATACCAATTTAGCCTAATATAGTATTAATTTTGTATCAATATACAAAGCTATAAGGGCTTATTCAATAATCTGTCCCTTTTTCTTGATCTTTCCTATACTATGTCTATGTCCCATTTTTTCTCAAGTCTATTCACTCCTACATAGGAGAGAAAGAAGGATATAGAAAAGAAAAAGAGAGAAGTCCCTAGGTCTAACCTTCAAAACCCATTTAACAGCTTGTAGTCTCTTCCCCTAAATGACAAAATTTTCTGTTATCCATCAAATAACCAAAGGGGGGGAAACACCCTCCCCACCTTCTGGGCCTGGGATGTAGCTCTTATAAATGACTTCCTGCTGATTTGGGACGTAGTAAACCTGTTTGGGGCCCAAATAGGGATGGAAAAGTGGTTAAAAATGTTAATAGAATCATTTGATGTTCAGTCCTTTTGTGCTCAGCTATTTAGATGTCCTAAGAAGTTTGTAGACAGAAGCTGATCTTCAGGCCTTTACTGAAGTTCTGGCTGGAGCAGTCTGTGGAGCTGAACGATCTTAGTGATTTTGAGTTGTGCTTGTAGACTTTTGAGGAAACAGCTATTGAGGGAGTCTGCAAGGCTGGATTGTCTGGGCCGATCGTCTTCTTCGGTGTCTGATCTGTTTTATGCTGAGGTTTCCCTTGTCCAGTTGTCCCTGGATTCCTTGAATGGATGCTTTAAGTCTCCTGGAAAGATAACAACAGAGCCCTGCCGTAATCCTAACACTGGGGCAATTACCTTTTTTTTGGGGGGGGGAGGGGTCAAGTAATATTTTTCCTGGAGCAAATTTGGTTTTTTGACAATATATAAAGTATTATCATTCAATGTGGATTATAGAAGAAATTATTTTGTTATTTTGGAGCTAAACAAACCTTTAGTGTATATATTTTGAGATCTCAAAGGACAATTTGTTTACATTGAGCATGCCTTTTGTATGTAGCTTTTAAACTTAGATCCTTCCAAATCCTATGTGCCTGTCTCTGCATACTAAGTATTGGGATCAAGACATGTGGTTCCCAACTGAAGGGATTAAAGATGTGCTTCCCCACCCCTGGATCGAAGTTTTTCCCTATGTAGAGCTTGTTTTGTATCAGGCTGACCTTGAGCTCTGGCATCTGCCTGTTTCTGTCTCTAGTGTGTTGGGATTAAGGGTGTATTCTTCTCGATTGATGGGATTAAGGGTATGCACCATCACCACCTTTTTCCTTGTAACTCTAGAATTTATAAGACAACTAACTCTATAGTGCTCCTCCTGTCTCTGCTGAAGTTAAAGGTATGGGCTAACCCCACGCATTTCATGTATTTTACCTTAGCTCTAAGTTTTTTCGACTCTTGGTGGTTTATAAAATCAGGTTGAACAGCTGTAACCTTTAATTTATTTACAGTGTTTTAAACCTGTTACCTGCTTTTTTTATTTAATAAATTTATTTATTGGTTGTTTCAGGTTACATCTCCATCATATTGTCCTCTTTCCCCCCTTCCAAGCCCCACCCTCCCATCCTCTACCCCCTAACCCTTCTATCTTGCTGCTCTGGAGTGGAGTGATCCCATATAACAGTCCCTTGCCCCAGTTCAGATGTCATATGAGGGCCAAGAGCCTCTTCATACACTGGGGGCCTACAAGGCAGTACCACCAGTGAAAAGTGTCTCATTGCTAGGGAGGGAAAACTAAAAAACAGACCAACAAACAAACAACAACAACAACAAAAAATGAAAGAAAAAAATCTATGTCCATGTTCCCTTTGGTGTGTTGGTTGTAGTACAGATATCCTGTACCATATAGCTAAAATCCTACTATTAGTGAATAGATGCCATGTGCATCCTTCTGAGTCTGGGTTAGCTCACTCAGTATGAGCTTCTCTAGTTCCATCCATTTGGCTGCAAATTGCATAATTTCATTGTTTCTGATAGCTGAGTAATATTCCATTGTATAGATGTACCACAGTTTTTTAATCCATTCTTTAGTTGAGGGGCATCTGGGTTGTATCCAGTTTCTAGCTATTACAAATAAGGCTGCTATGAACATAGATGAGGAGACTTCCCTATGATTCCGTGAGGAGTCATTTGGATGTATACCCAGAAGTGGTATGGCTGGGTCCCCAGGCAGAGCTATTCCAAGTTTTCTAAGATATCGCCAGACTGACCTCCATAGTGGTTGCACAAGCCTGCACTCCCACCAGCAATGGAGGAGGGTTCCCCTTTCTCCACACCCTCGCCAGCATGTGCTGTCATTTGAGCTTTTGATCTTAGCCATTCTGACAGGTGTGAGATGGAATCTCAGAGTTGTCTTCAGTTGCATTTCTCTGATGATTAAGGATGTTGAGCATTTCTTCAAGTGTCTCTCGCCATTAGGGATTCCTCCTTTGTGAATTCTCTATTTAGCTCTGTTCCTCATTTTTTGATTGGATTATTTGGTTTCTTGGCATTTAATTTTTTGAGTTCTTTGTAGATTTTGGATATTAGCCCTCGGTCAGATGTGGGGTCGGTGAAGATTTTCTCCCAGTCTGTAGTCTGCCGTTGTGTTCAAATGACCATTTCTTTTGCCTTACAGAAGCTTTTCAGTTTCATGAGGTCCCACTTATTGATTATTGATCTCAAGTCCTGAGCTGTTGGTGTTCTGTTCAGGAAGTTGTCGCCTGTGCCAATCATTTCAAGGATTTCTCCCACTTTTTCTTCTAGTAGATTTAGTGTGACCAGCCTTTTGTTAAGGTCTTTGATCCACTTGGACTTAAGTTTTGTACGGGGTGATAAGTATGGGTGTAACTTCATTCTTTTACAAATGGACATCCAGTTGGACCAGCACCATTTGTTGAAGATGCTGTCCTTCTTCCATTGTGCCATTTTGGCTTCTTTGTCAAAAATTAGGTGGCCATAAGTGTGTGGGTCTATTTCTGGATCATCAATTCGATTCTATTGATCTACTGGTCTGCTTCTATACCAATACCATGCTGTTTTTACAACTATTTCTCTGTAGTACAGCTTGAAATCTGGGATGATAATACCTCCAGATGTTTTTTTTATTGTACAGGATTGATTTAGCTACTCTGGGCTTTTTGTTGTTCCATATGAAATTGAGGCTAGCTCTTTCCAAGTCTATAAAAAATTGTGTTGGTATTTTGATAGGAATTGCATTGAATCTATATATTGCTTTTGGTAGGATGGTCATTTTTATTATGTTGATCCTACCTATCCATGAGCATGGGAGACCTTTCCATCTTCTAAAGGCCTCTTCCATTTCTTTCTTCAGGGGCTTGAAGTTCTTGTTGTATAGGTCCTTTACTTGCTTGGTTAGAGTTATCCCCAGGTACTTTATATTGTTTGTGGCTATAGTGAAGGGGGTTGTTTCCCTTATTTCTTTCTCAGCCCATTTGTTTTTTGTATAGAGAAGGGCTTCTGATTTTTTTGAATTAATTTTGTATCCTGCCACCTTGCTGAAGGTGTTTATCAGCTGTAAGAGTTCTCTGGTGGAATTTTTGGGGTCGCTTATGTATACTATCATATCATCTGCAAATAGGGATAATTTGACTTCTTAGTTTCCAATGTTTATCCCCTTGATCTCCTTTAGTTGTCTTATTGCTCTAGAAAGAACTTCAAGTACTATATTGAAGAGATATGGTGAAAGTGGACATCCTTGTCTTGTCCCCGAGTTTACAGGAAATGCTTCAAGCTTCTCTACATTTAATTTGATGTCTGGCCACTGGTTTGCTGTTATTGCCTTTATTATTTCTAGGTATGGTCCTTGTATGGCTGTTCTCTCCAGAACTTTTAGCATGAAGGGATGTTGGATTTTGTCAAATGCCTTTTCTGCATCTAGCGAGATTATCAAGTGGTTTTTTTCCTTCATCTTGTTTATATGGTGAATTACATTGATAGAATTTCATATGTTGAACCATCCCTGCATTCCTGGGATGATGCCTACTTGATCATGGTATATGATACTTTTGATGTGTTCTTGAATTCAGTTTGCTAGTATTTATTATCTATTTTTGCATCTATGTTCATGAGTGATTTTGGTCTGAAGTTCTCTTTCTTTGTTGGGTCTTTGTGTGGTTTAGGAATCAGGGTGACTGTGGCCTCATAGAATGAGTTTGGCAATGTTCTTTCAGATTCTATTTGGTGAAAGAGTTTGAAGAGTATTGGTGTTAGCTCCTCTTTGAAGGTCCGGTAGAATTCCACGCTAAGGCCATTTGGCCCTGGGCTTTTTTTTTTTTTTTTTTTGATTGGGAGATTTTTAATGACTGTTTCTATTTCCTTAGGAGCTATAGGGCTGTTTAATCTGTTAATATGATCTTGATTTAGCTTCGGTAGGTGGAATCTATCGAGAAAATTGTCCATTTCGCTTAAGTTCTCAAATTTGGTGGAGTATAGATTTTTAAAGTAGGATCTAAATATTTTCTGGATTTCTTCAGTATCTGTTGTTATTTCCCCCTTTTCATTTCTGATATTGTTGATTTGGGTTTTTTTTCCCTCTGTCTTTTAGTTAATTTGGCTAAGGGTCTTTCTATTTTGTTGATTTTCTCAAAGAACCAACTCTTGGTTTCATTGATTCTTTGTATAGTTCTTTTTGTTTCTAAGTTGTTGATTTCAGCCCTAAGTTTGATGATCTCCTGCCTTCTGCTCCTTTTGGGGGTATTTTCTTCTTTTTTTTCCAATTCACCCAGTTTGGCTGTTAATTCGTTAATATGAGCTTTCACAGTTTTCTTTTTGAAGGCACTTAGTGCTATGAATTTTCCTCGTAGCACCGCTTTCATTGTGTCCCATAGGTTTGGGTATGTTGTGTCTTCATTTTTGTTGGATTTTAAGAAGTCTTTGATTTCCTTCTTTATTTCTTCCCTGACCCAATAGTCATCTAGTAAAGAGTTGTTCAATTTCCATGTGCGTGTAGCCTTTCTGTTGATTCTTTTGCTGTTGAAGTCCAGCTTTATTCCATGGTGGTCTGATAGGATACAAGGGGTTATTTCAATTTTCCTGTATCTTTTGAGGCTATCTTTGTGTCCAACTAAATGGTCAATTTTGGAGAAGGTTCCATGCAGTGCTGAGAAGAAGGTGTATTCTTTTGTGTTTGGGTGAAACGTTCTGTAGATATCTGTTAGGTCCATTTGGTTCATGATCTCTGTTAGACCCATTACTTCTCTGGCTTCTGTCTTGATGATCTGTCGATTGTTGTGAGTGGGGTGTTGAAATCTCCCACTACTAAAGTGTTGGAATCAATGTGTGATTTAAGTTTTAGAAGCGTTTGCTTTACAAATGTAGGTGCTTTTGTATTTGGGGCAGAGATGTTCAATATTGAGATGTCCTCTTGATGTATATTTCCCTTAACAAGTATGTAATGCCCTTCTCTGTCTTTTTTTATTAACTTCAATTGGAAGTCTATTTTGTTCGATATTAGGATGGCTACTCCAGCTTGCTTCCTGTGTCCATTAGCTTGGAAGACCTTTTCCCACCCCCCCCCTTTTTTTTTGAGATAGTGCGCTTTAGTAGTGAGATGTGTTTCTTGTATGCAGCAAAAAGATGAGTCTTGTTTATGGATCCAGTCTGTATGTCTGTGTCTTTTTATTGGCGAGTTGAGTCCATTGATGTTGATGGATATTAGTGACCAGGGGTTGTTATTTGCCATTATTTTGGTATAGGTGGTCATCTTGTGCTTCTTTTTGTTTAGTTACTATGGTGATTTCTATTTTCTCTGTTTTCTTGGGTGTGGTTATCTTCTCTAGGTTGGAGTTTTCTTTCTAGGATATTCTATAGGGCTGGGTTTGTGGGTAGATATTGTTTAAATTTGATTTTGTCATGGAATATCTTGTTTTCTCCATCTATGTGGATAGAGAGTTTTGCTGGGTATAGTAGTCTGGCTGGGCACCTATGATCTCTCAGGACTTGTAGGACATCTGCCCAGACCCTTCTGGCTTTTAAAGTTTCTGAGGAGTAGTCCGGTGTAATTCTGATGGGTCTGCCATTGTATGTGACTTGGCCCTTTTCTCTTACAGCTTTTAATATTCTTTCTTTGTTCTCTATATTTGGAGTTTCAATTATTATGTGGGAAGAGGAGTTTCTTTTCTGATCTAATCTGTTTCGTGTTCTGTAAGCCTCTTGAAATTTTATTGGGATCTCTTTCTTTAGATTTGTGAAGTTTTCTTCTATGATTTTGTTGAAGATATTTCCTGGACCCTGGAGTCAGGAATCTTCTCTCTCCTCTACGCCTATGATTCTTAAGTTCCTTCTTTTCATTGAGTCATTGATTTCTTGGATGTTGTGGGTGAGAGATTTTTTTTTAGCTTTCTCATTTTCTTTGGATGTTGTACTGATTTCTTCCATCTAATCTTCCATGCCTGAGATCCTGTCTTCCATCTCTTGAATCCTATTTTTGGTACTGATATCCATAGTTCCTGTTCTCTTCCCTTGATTCTCCATTTCCATATTTAACTCTGACTGTGTTTTCTTTATTGTTTCCATTTCCATTTTCATGTCTAGAATGGTTTCATTCGTTTTGTACATTTCCTGTTCCAGTTTGCTTGTCTTTGCCTAGAAGTCTACTATTGCCCTGTCCTTTTTGTGTTGAAGCTGAGTCACCTTGTTTAGAAGTTCTCTGATGGTGTTATCCATAGTTTTCGTCTGTAAAATCGTGGCCTCTTTGAATTCCTTCATGAATTTAAGTTCTTCTTGAAGGGACTCTATGACTTTCCATAATGTAGAATTGTTATCATTTTCATGTGTTTCAATTGTGGTGCTTTGATCCTGGTTGGCTGAAATGGCATCGATTTCTTTTGTTGGAATCATTCCACCTTGAATCCTGCTTTTTCTGGGGTATTTGGCCATGTGTACGTCTTACCTGTCTGTTCCTGTTGTCTTCTATTCTTAGATCCAAAGGGAGCGCTTTAGTGTAGTGGTCGACTTGTCTGACTCTACTCCTGTAAGTTTTGTTTTCTGCCCCGTCTCTCGGGTGGAGACTTCACTTATCAAGGGGGGTGGAGCTGTATACACTTAAGCTCTGGCTCCCCGCCGGGAGTGCCCGTAGTAGCAATAAACAAACAAACAAACAAACAAACAAATATATATATATAAATATATAAATATATAAATACCAATAATAATGGAAAAGACTTCTCGGTTTGCCCAGGATTGAATGCTATTATGGTGGGTAAAATCCGCCTTCCCCCCCTGGAGCAGCAATCAATCAATCAATCAATCAATCAATCAATCAATCAATCATCATTGGGGAAGAATACACCCTTAATCCCAACACACTAGAGACAGAAACAGGCAGATCTCAGAGCTCAAGGCCACCTGATACAAAACAAACTCTAAACAGAGAAAAACTTTGATCCAGGGGTGGAGGAGCACATCTTTAATCCCATCAGTTGGAAACCACATGTCTTTGATCCCAAAATTTAGAATGCAGAGACAGGCACATAGGATTTGGAAAGATTTAAGTTTAAAAGCTACTTACAAAAGGCAGGCTGCAATTCAAACAAATTGTCCTTTGAGATCTCAAAATATATACACTAAAGGTTTATTTAGCTCCAAAATATCAAAATAATTTCTTCTTTAATCCGGATTGAAAGGTAATACTTTATATATTATCAAAAAACCAAATTTGCTCCAGGAAAAATATTACCTGACCCCCCCAAAAAAAAGGTAATTGTCCCAGAGTTAGGATTAGGGCAGGGCTCTGTTCTTATCTTTCCAGGAGATTTAAAGCATCCATTCAAGGAATCCAGGGACAACTGGACAACGGAAACCTCAGCAGAAAACACATCAGACACCAAAGAAGACGAGTGGCCCAGATGATCCAGCCTTGCAGACTTCTTCAATAGCAGTTTCCTCAAAAGTCTATAACCACAACAACTCAAAATCGCTAAGATCGTTCAGCTCCACAGACTACTCCAGCCAGATCTTCAGTAAAGTTCTGAAGATCAGCTTCTGTCTATGAACTTCGTAGGACATCTAAATAGCTGAGCACAAAGGGACTGAACATCAAATGATTCTATTAACATTTTTAACCATTTTTCCATTCTTATTTGGGCCCCAAACAGGTTTACTACGTCCCAAATCAGCAGGAAGTCATTTTAAGAGAACAACGTCCCATCCCCAGAAGGTGGGGAGGGTGTTCTTCCCCTTTGGTTATTTGATAGATAATAGAAAATTTTGTTATTTAGGGGAAAAGACTACAAGCTGTTAATTGGTCCTGTTAAATGGGTTTTGGAGGTTAGACTCAGGGACTTCTCTCTTTTGCTTTTCTGTATCCTCCTTTCTCTCCTATATAGGAGTGAACAGACTTGAGAAAAATGGGACATAGACATAGTATAGGAAAGAACAAGAAAAAAGCACAGATTATTGAATATAGCTTTATACCTTTGTATACTGATACAAAATTAATATTATATTTGGCTAAATTGGTATTGATCATTGTATATTAATGCAAATTTAAGATTGTATAGGGCTACATCGGTATTGATCTTTGTATATTGATACAAAATTAAGATTATATTTGGCCACAATGGTATTGACCCTAGTATATTAATGTAAAATTAAGATTGTATTGGGCTACATCGGTACTGATCTTTGTATATTGATACAAAATTAAGATTATATTTGGCCACAATGGTATTGATCTTTGTATATTGATACAAAATTAAGGGTAACGCTTCTTAAAGGTATTGTTTGTAGTAATACTTAAAAATGAAATGTCAAGTTTTGACCTCTCGCTACCAACCGACATAAACTGTTTAGGATAATTAAGAAACGGAAAATAATAGTCATGAAAACGTGTCATTTTGTTAGTTACTATGACAGTCTATCACAGTTATTTTCTAAGCTACTCAGAAATCAAGTTGCTAAGAGACAAGCAATATTTGCTTATCTAAATATAAGAGATAGATAGGGCATCTTCAAAAACCTCAAGAGATCTGCAGAATATGGCATTCAAAGATGTTTTCTTAACTTAAGATTTTTTGATATCGAGACATGTCAGCTCCTGACAGTACCCCCTATATTACTCCAAGTAGAAGATGAGCATCGAAGAATCTCCAGTGGGAGATGATTAAATTGGTGGTAAGCTATTCTCTTGGCAAGAAAAACCACTTGCTTCAACTGTAGACAGACTTCTGTCCAAAAAGGACAAAACTTGGAAGCAGGTAAGTCGACAGCCTAGCTCTGCCAAGACAGGGTAGTCAAGTCCTTCATAATTCCTGCTCTACAACCAATGTCTGTCAGAGAAATGGGGCCAAATGGCTGAAGATTGATGCTGTAATGTATGGAGAGAAAATGGGAACTGTCCGGGCAGCCACTGGTATGTCATTTTTTAGTTTTGGAAGCTGCAGGCCCTGCACTTCCTATATAATCAGATATATTTATCCCTCTCAGGTCTCTGAGGTGGTTGAAGAATAGATACCTAGAGTCTCATAGTTAAATTTTGAGTTGTTTAGGAATCAAGAGGGTGTTCTGGATCTAAGAAGATATTTTTAAAATTATGAGGCAAGTTAGTATGAAAGCTGAGTTAGATATAGAACTTTAAACTCATGGAGATGGTTAGATAGTAGAATGTTAAAGTCAGGTGCCAAATACATTTGGACTGGACATTGGGAATGTATGCTAAGCCATATAACTCTTATAATCGTGGCCTATTTATTTCTGTTGTTTTGTATTGTATTAAGAAAAAGAACCATTATTTGGACTGAAAGGGAGAGCTGTTGGGGGGAAAAATAAATACCTTAAACTAAAAAAAAAAAAAA
>CAJQZJ010032031.1:15905185-15937480 GCA_907164525.1 Lophiomys imhausi | reverse complement strand
AGGATGGTGGGGCTGAGGGGGAGGAGGGTGGAAGAGTGGGACTGGAGGGGGGAGTAGGGAGGGGATTGTGATTGAGATGTAACTTGAAGAAATAAAAAATAAATTATTAAAAAACAAACAAACAAACAAACAAATAAATATATATATAAATATATAAATATATAAATACCAATAATAATGGAAAAGACTTCTCGGTTTGCCCAGGATTGAATGCTATTATGGTGGGTAAAATCCGCCTTCCCCCCTGGAGCAGCAATCAATCATTCAATCAATCAATCAATAAATAAATAAATACCAATAATAATGGAAAAGACTTCTCGGTTTGCCCAGGATTGAATGCTATGGTGGGTAAAATCCGCCTTCCCCCCCTGGAGCTGGCTCTGGAACCTGGCAGGTGGTGCCACAGTTGACCAATTTCCTGTAAACCGCAGTGAGTTGCAGTCTACAGCATGGCGGGTATTCTGCTGCTGATCCACACCCGCGGGTCTGCAAGCCTTTGCCTGATAGCCAGACCCTCTGTGTGAGACGGGGTGGGGGGGTGGGGGGGTGGGGGGGTGGTGCAGGAGGCAGCAGGCTGGAGAGTATCTCTCTGTGTGGGGTTTGAATTTGCCTGCTAGGTATTAGATTGGAACTTACCGGGCGTGTCTCTCCTGTTGGGGAGGCGGGGATCCCGATTCTCGGATTCAGCTGCTTCCGTGCGTGTCCGAGAGTGGGAGGGAGCGTCCTGCCCAGGGACTTTTAGTGGTACCCAGGTAGTTGGGTGAGACCCTGGGGGCGGGGGGGGGCGGGTCTCTTAGATATTTTTGTACTGCGTCTTATATCAGTCGCGGTTTTCCCCAAGATTATAATGCGTCCGTACGGGCCGCCGCCATCTTGGATCCTCTGGTTGTAGATTTTTGAGGAAACAACTATTAAGGAAGTCTGTGAGGTTGGATCATCTGGGGTACTTGCCTTCTTGATGTCTGGTCCCTTTTCTTCAGAAGTTTCAGTTGTTCAGTTGTCCCTGGACTCCTTAGATGGATGCTTTTAATCTCCTGGAAATTTAAGAACAGAGCCCTGTTCTAATCCTAATTCTGGAGCACTACTTTTTTTTTTTTGGGGGGGTAATATGTTTCCTAGAACAAATTGAGTTTTTTGACAATATAAAACATATTATCTATCAATTGAGATTAAAAAAATTCTGTTGATATTTTGGAACTAAACGTACCTTTAAATGTATATATTTTGAGATTACAAAGGACAATTCACTTTGAATTTCAGCATGCCTTTTGCGAGTAGCTTTTAAACTTAAATCATTGGAAATCCTATGTGCCTGCCTCTGCCTTCCAAGTATTGGGATCAAAGGTGTGAGCCACCACACCTGAGTCTAAGTTTTTCTCTATTTGGAGCTTGCTCTGTGTCAGGCTGGCCTTGAACTCAGAAATCTGCATGTTTCTGTCTCCAGTGTGTTGGGAATAAAGATGTATGCTTCTCAAGTCATGTGATTAAAGGTGTGAACCATCACCACCCTGTTCATTTTAACTCTATAATTTAGAAGACAATTAATTCTATAGTGTTCCACCTGTCTCTGCTGCAGTTAAAGGCATGGGCTAACACTGCCCTTCTCAAGTATTTTATCTTAGCTCCAATTTATTTCAACTCTTAGAGGTTTAGAAAACCCAGTTTAACTGTAGTAACCCTTAATTTACTTACAACATTTTAAACCTCTTAACTGCCTTTTTAATACCAAACAATGAAAATATCCTTTATACATAGGAAAAAAAAAAACCTTATAAGCTGATATCCAAGAGTGTGTGAACTATCTAGCAACCTTCAGTCTAACATTCTAACCTGAAATTAAGACCATTTTTCCTTTCATGCTAGTAAGGCAATTATGCCTTTGGTAAATTATCATTTGAAAATTTTACATATTATTCTTATTATATTTTTAAAGCTTAGTTATCCCCCCCCCCATTTTTTAAAAATTAATTTGTTTTTTCAAGTTACCTCTCGAACATAGTTTTCTCCCTCCTCCTCTCCTGGCCCATCCCTCCCTCCCTCCTCCTATTTCTTTCTTTCTTCTTCTTCTTCTTCTTCTTCTTCTTCTTCTTCTTCTTCTTCTTCCTCTTCCTCTCTCTCTCTCTCTCTCTCTCTCTCCCCCCTTTGTCCCACCCTACTTCCTTCTTTCCTCCCTCCCTCCCTCCCTCCCTCCCTCCCTCACTATTCCTCTTCTCAGTACTCTCCTTCTCCTCAGATATGGTGGGTCCTCACATATCATACTCCCTCAGTTCTTCAGTCATGTGAGAGCCAAGAGCTTTCTCTGGTACTGGGGCTTGATATGGCACACCATCTATGGTAAGGTGTTTCACTAACCTACAACAACACCCATGACTCACTGCTGCGTGGAGTTTTTCCTAGGATAGTTATGGTAGGTTCCTATCTGTTTGGGTCTGTGGGTTGTAGGATGGTTGTCCTGTGCTATATGGTTAATATAGCATGTCTGTTAATATACCATGTTTATCTTTCTGGGACTGAGTCAGCTCACTTAGGAGGAGCTTTTCTAGATACATCCATTTGGTTGCAAATTGCACGATTTCCTTGTTTCTGATAGCTGTGTAGTATTCCATTGTGTAAATATACCACAGTTTTTTAATCCATTCTTCAGTTGAAGGACATCTGGATTGTTTCCAGTTTCTTGGTTTATTCTTACAAATAAAGTGATCATGAAGCAATGTCCTTGTGGTTTGGCCAAGAATCTATTGGATGTAGGCCCAGGAGGAATATGGGTGGATCTTGAGGTAGAACTATTCCCAATTTTCTAAGATATCTCCAGATTGATTTCCAAAGTGGTTGTACAAGTTTTCATGCCCACCAGCAATGAAGGAGTATTCCTCTTTTTCCACATCCTTGCCAGCATGTGCTATCATTTGAGTTTTTGATCTTAGCCATTCTAAATGGTGTGAAATGAAATCTAAGAGTTGTTTTGAGTTGCATTTCCCTGATGACCAAAGATGTTCAACATTTTATCAAGTGCCTCTTGGCCTTTAGAGATTCTTCTTTTGTAAATTCTTGGTTTAGCTCTATACCTCATTTTTTGATTTGGTTATTTGATTTTTTGATGTTTAATTTCTTGAGTTCTTTATATATTTTGGATATTATCATTCTATCAGATGTTGGGTTGGTGAAGATGTTTTCACAATATGTAGGCTGCCATTTTGTTCTAGTGAGAGTGTCCTTTGTCATATGAAGCTTTTTCATTTCATAAGGTCCCATTTATTGATTGTTTATCTTAGAGCCTGAGCTATTGGAGTTCTGTTCCAGAAGTTGTTACCCCTGTCAATGAGTTCCAGATTTTCCTCCACTTTCTCTGTTAATTTTAGTGTGCCCGGTTTTATGTTGAGGTCTTTGATCCACTTAGACTTAAGTTTTGTGCAGAGTGATAAATATGGATCTATTTGCATTCTTCTACATGTTGACATCCAGTTAGACTAGCACCATTTGTTGAAGATGCTGTCTTTTTTCTATTGTATGGTTTTAAATTCTTTTGGGTTTATTTCTGGGTCTTCAATTTGATTCCGTTGTTCAAATGATCTGTTTTTATACCAGTACCATGCTGTTTTTATTAATATTGCTCTGTAGTACAGCTTGAAATCTGGGATGGTGATACCTCCTGATATTTTTTTATTGTTCATGATTTATTTACCTATTCTGGGTGTTTTGTTTTTCCATATGAAGTTGAGAATTGTTCTCTCAAGGTCTGTAAAAAAATTGTAGTGGTATTTTGATAGGAATTGCATTGAATCTGTATATTCCTATTTGTTAAATGGACATTTTTATTATATTAATCCTACCTATCCATGAGCAAGGGAGATCTTTCCATCTTCTGATATCTTCTTCAGTTTCTTTCTTCAGGGACTTGAAGTTCCTGTCGTACAGGTCTTTCACTTGATTGGTTAGTGTTACCCCCAGCTATTTTATATTATTTGTGGCTATTGTGAAGGGTGTTGATTCCCTAATTTCTTTCACAGCCCATCTATGTTTTGTATAAAGAAGGGCTACTGATTTTTTTTTCTGAAGTAATTTTGTGTCCACTCACCTTGCTGAAGGAATTTATCAGCTGTAGGTGTTCTCTGGTGGAATTTTTTGGGTCACTTATGTATACTATCATATCATCTGTGAATAGGGATACTTTGACTTCTTCCTTTCTAATTTGTATCCCCCAATCTCCTTTAGTTGCCTTTTTGCTCTATCTAAAACTTCAAGTTCTATGTTGAAGAGATACGGAGAGAATGGACATCCTTGCCTTGTCCCTGATTTTAGAGGAAATGCTTTAAGTTTCTCTCCATTTAGTTTGATGTTGGCTATTAGCTTGTTGTAAATTGCCTTCATTATGTTTAAATATGGTCCTTGTATGCCTGATCTCTCCAACACTTTTAGCATGAAGCGATGCTGGATTTTGTAAAATGCTTTTTCAGCGTCCAATGAGATATCATGTGTGTGTGTGTGTGTGTGTGTGTGTGTGTGTGTGTGTGTGTGTGTTTTCTTTCAGCTTGTTTATGTGGTGGATTACATTGATGGATTTTTGTATCCATCCACCCCTCCATCCTTGGGAGGAAGACTACTTGATCATGGTGTATGATATTTTTGATGTGATCTTGTATCCAACTTGGAAGTATTCTATTGAGTATTTTTGCATCCATGTTCATAAGGGAAATTGGTCTGAAATTTTCTTTCTCTGTTGGATCTTTGTGTGGTTTAGGTATCAGGGTGACTGTGGCCTCATGGAATGAGTTTGGCACTGTTCCTTCTGTTTCTATGTTGTGGAAGAGTTTGAAGAATATTGGTGTTAGCTCTTCTTTGAAGGTCTTGTAGAATTCTGTGCTGAAACCATCTGGGCCTGGACTTTTTTTGGTTGGAAGACTTCTAATGACTTCTTCTATTTCCTTAAGGGTTATAGAACTGTTTAATTTGTTTACCTGTTCTTATTTAACCTTGGCAGGTGGAATCTATCAAGAAAATTGTCCATTTCATTTAGATTTTCCAATTTGTGGAGTACAAATTTTTGAAGTAGGACCTAATGATTCTTTGGATTTCCTCAGTGTCTGTTGCTATTTCCCCCTTTTCATTTCTGATTTTGTTGATTTGTGTATTTTCCCTTTGTCTTTTAGTTAGTTTGGCTAAGGGTTTGCCTATTTTGTTGATTTTTTTCAAAGAACCAACTCTTGGTTTTGTTGATCTTTCTGTATTGTTCTTTTGGTTTCTAAGTTGTTGATTTCAGCCCTGAGTTTAATAATTTCCTCTCGTCTGCTCCTCTTGGGAGTGTTTGCTTCTTTTTGTTCTAGCTCTTTCAGGTGTTCTTTTAGGTCATTAGTATGCAAACTCTCCAATTTCTTTTTGAAGGCTCTTAGTGCTATAAACTTTTCTCTTAGCACTGCTTTCAATGTGTCCCATAAGTTTGGGTATGTTGTGACTTCATTTTTATTGAGTTCTAAGAAGACTTTAATTTCTTTTTTATTTCTTCCCTGGCCCAGAGGCCATTGAATAGAGAGTTGTTCAGTTTCTGAGTTTTCAGGCTTTCTGTTGTTTTAGTTATTGTTGAAATCTAGCTTTATTCCATGATGGTCTGATAAATTACAAGGGGCAATTTCAATTTTTCTGTATCTGTTGAGGGTTGGTTTGTGACCAACTATATGGTTGATTTTGGGGATGGTTCCATGAGGTGCTCAGAAGAAAGTATATTCTTTTGTTTTGGGGTGAAATGTTCTGTAGATATCAGTTAAGTCCATTTGATTCATGGCATCTGTCAGGTTAATTATTTCTCTGTTTGGTTTCCCCATAATTGATCTGTCCAGTGTTGAGAGTGGTGTGTTGAAGTCCCCCACTATTAATGTGTGGGGTTCAATGTGGGATTTGAACTTTAATAGTGTTTCTTTAACAAATGTGGGTGCCCTTACATTTGGGGCATAGATGTTCAGTATTGAGATGTCATCTTGGTGGATTTTTCCTTTGATGAGTATGAAATGTCCTTCCCCATCCCTTTTGATTAATGTTGGTTAAAAGTCTAACTTATTGGATACTAGAATGGCCACTCCAGCTTGCTTCTTGGTTCCATTTGCTTGGTATATCTTTTTCCAGTCTTTTACTTGGAGATAATTCCTATCTTTTTTTTTGCTGAGATGTGTTTCTTGTGAGCAGCAGAATGTGGGATTCTGTTTTCTCATCCATTCTGCTAGCCTGTGTCTTTTCATTGAGGAATTGAGTCCATTGATGTTGAGGGATATTAATGACCAGTCATTTTACTTCCTGCAATCTTGATGTTGGTAGAAGTAATATGTGAGTGAGCTTCTCTTTTTTTGGTTTTGCTGCCATTTTGTTATTTGCTTCCTGTGCTTTCTTGTATGTAGTTAACCTCTTTGGGTTGGAGTTTTCCTTCTAACATCTTCTGTAGAGCTGATTTTGTGCATAGATATTGTTTGAATTTAGTTTTGTCATGGAATATCTTGTTTTTTTTCCATCTATGTTGATTGAAAATTTTGCTCGAAATAGTAGTCTAGCCTGGTATTTGTTTTTTGTTTTTGTTTTGTTGTTGTTGGTTTTTTGTTTGTTTGTTTGTTTTTTGGTTTTTTTTTTTTTAGGGTCTGTAAGATATCTGTCTAGGCCCTTCTGGCTTTTAGTATCTCTGATGAAAAGTCAGGTGTGATTCTGATAGGTTTGCCATTATATGTTACTTGACCTTTTTCCCTAGCAGCTTTTAATATTGTTTCTTTTTTCTGTACATTTAGTGTTTTGATTATTATGTGACAGGAGGATTTTCTTTTCTGGTCTAGTCTATTTGGAGTTCTGTAGGCTTCTTGTGCATTTCTAGGCATCTCTTTCTTTAGGTTTGGGAAGTTCTATCCTATGATTTTGTTGAAGATATTTTCTGATCCTTGGAGCTGGGAATCTTCTTTCTTCTATTCCTGTTATTCTGAGATTTTGTCTTTTCATAGTGTTCTTGATTTCCTGAAGGTTTTGTGTCAGAACTTTTTTAGATTTTACATTTTCTTTGACACATTTATCAATTTCTTTAATTTTATCATCTGTGTCTGAGATTCTTTCTTCCATCTCTTGTATTCTGTTGGTGAATCTTGTTTCTGTAGTTTATTTTCTTTTCCTAAGGTTTTCCAGTTCCATGGATGTCTCAGCTTGTGTTTTCTTTATTGCTTCAACTTCCCTTTTCTGGACTTCCATTCTTTTAAGAGCTTTATTCATTTCCAACCCTCTTTTGCAGTATTTTGTTGTTGCTATCTGAGTATTTGATTTCCTCCCTTAAGTCCTCTGTTAATATAAGCATAGGATTAAGGTCATTTTCCTTTGTTTCAGTTATGATAGGATTTCCAGGATTTTCTGTAGCATTGTAGCGAGGTTCTGGAGATGTCATATGGCTTTAGGTTTTTTTGTTTGTTTGTTTGTGTTCTTGTGCTGGCCTTTAGTCATCTGGTTGACCCTGGTGTTGTCTGGTTGTTTCTGATGCCAGTTTGTGTTGGTGCTCAGGAAAACCCCTGTATTGGGGGCTTGGTGATCCTGAGATCCTGGTATCCACCTCCGGATATTGGGTAAGGTTCCTGTAATAGACTGGGTTTCAGAGAGTGACTGCAGCTCTCCTCAATTGGTTGTGACCCAATTGGACCTATATACAGGGAATTGGAGTGGGGAAGGGTCTATCCTGTGAGGACCTGAGAGCTGGTGGTTCTCCTCAGAAAGGCAGATTGAGGTTGGTTGGTCCTGTATACTCCCCTCCCTAACATAGTCATTCTAGTTCAGCAGCTAGGCTGACTGTACAGGCAAAGATATCCATCCAAGACAGGTGCCAGAATTGGTGTGCCTATTGCCTACTGTCTCAAAAGCTCAAGTTCTCAGGTGAGTGACCTGCCCCAATGTTTGTGGGGACACACTGTTGGCAGCTCTGTTTGCAGTCAGTCTTGGCTCCCGATGGCTTTGCTGCAGCTGGGTTTGGTCTCTGCCACTCAGTTAAAGTGCACCCTGTGCAGCCATGTTGGGAATTCTGGAAAGAAAATCTTACCTTTGCTCTTGTGGTCCAGCTATTTTTCCCGGTTGTGTGTACAGGTCCGTGTAGAGGTTGGATATCAGGCAGACAGGCGGGGCTGCTGACCTGTGGCTGGAGTCGTGGCCTGGACTGCTTGTGGGCTTGTGGGCTTGTGGGCTGGATCTGTTCTGGCCAGCACTCCTCTCCACACCAGTGACAGGGATGGCTGATATCAGGGTGGTGTTCCTGGGGCCTGCGTGGGCTGTTTCGAGTGGTGACCAGTCTCAGTTGGAAGTTCAAACACTGTCTGTGTTTCATAATTGGCTGCAGGATCTCATGTTCACTCCACAGTGACTAATCTCATTCACCCACTACTCAGATACCATGCTTTATGGACGGCGCCATCTTGGATCCTCCAAATGGGGACATTTTCATTTGTCCTGTCAGTGGTTTTCTTTATATTGTGAATAGTATTTTGTTTGAGTTTTCTTATCATTCTTCATTGAAATATTGTTGGCAATAAAAATGTAAAGGGTGATGTGGGAAGTAGGGCTCCATGTCTTCTTTCCTGGGCACTTGTCCAAATTTTACTTAATCCACCGCACAACTCAGGTCCTGCCTCCTCCCAGATGCCCACCCTGACTGGCCCAGCTGTGTGGTTTATCTGTGTAAATTATGATTATTTTATTTCTCCAAATGCCTGTGAGCCACACACAGACAAAAGTCATATTCTTTCTCCTTATTTCCCACAAGGCCAAGCATAGCTGAGTACATTTCAGCTCCCTCTTGACCAGTGGGAACCTAGTACTAAAAGAACAGAAAGGATAGGAAAATGTGGAGAGCAGAACATTGCTCTCTCCTTGTCCTTATACCCTGGAGTTACCATTCATGTGACTGTAGCCTTCCCTAACTTAACAGCCATAAGCTCCAGGAGCATGACAGTGTTAGGACAGTCCTCAGAGCCATCTCCTAGATCCCTATTGGAATGACTCTGACTTGTCTGGTACTCCTTTCCTTAAAGCCAACTCAAGACAGCCATTGATGCCCTTAGAAGCATCCACAAAAAGCACCCCCCACACACACATCTTTTTGGTTTTTTGAGACAGGGTTTCTCTGTGTAGCCAGCCCTGGCTGTCCTGGAACTCACTCTGTAGACCATGCTCCCATTCTTGTTGGCATCTTTTGGGCTGTTGAAAATATAAATGTTCAGTCCATCCCCAGGAGAAATCTTTTTGTACAACAAACAACCCTATCAGTCAAGCCTTCCTTCTGTGTAAGGCGAGGTCCTCCAACCATCTGACAGACGTCATCTGTTTCTTACACCGGGTGGGTGGTCATTTCTTCTTTTGATTGCAGAGCCTGCCTCTCCTGCAGTTCAGTCTCCAGATCAGACTCAGGAAAGTCCTGGGCTGTCTTTAAGTCAAATCTCCTCTAGCCTTCTCTGTCCTCTTTAGTGTCAGGCTTTTCAAAGGCTGTGTCTATTCCCATGATCCTCCTTTCTTTACCTTCTATTTAATTAACAGCTTACTACAGTCTGCATTCCTGGAGATTTGGGCCTATTTTTTTATGTGGCTGGCATAATTCCCTGGGACCTCCCTACTGCTATATCTAATGGGCCTTTTAGTGCCTCTCTTAGCTATTTGGAATCACTGAAAACTATTGTTCACCTTTTCTTTTTTCTGTGGGTTGGGGGGAGTATCTCTCAGAGCTTAATATCACATCTTATGCCTCCTCAGAAAACACTGAACCACTTATCTGCAGTCCAGCCCTCTTTCGATTGATTGTTGTTGTTTGTGGGGATTTTTTTTTTTTAAACAAAGCCTCACTAAGTTGCCTATCCTGGCTTTGAACTCACTCTGCAGCCCAAGCAAGCCTTGGGCTTAAGACTTCCTTTCCTCAGCCTCCCCAGTAGCTGGGATTTCAGGCCTGACATCACCCTTCCTGAGGCACTCTCTTTCCTTGACTCTTGGGAAACATGTGCTTTCCCAGCCACCTTCTAAGGCCCATGTCAGATTCCACAGCCAGTGAATGCCTAAGCTTCTCAGGGATAAGTCAAGCACCTATTTCTCTCAGTCTGTGCTGTCCCTGCTGGTCTCCTTCACATCCAGGGTTTCAGTCACAGCCATGTAAACTCAAGGAGAGGGTCCTCTAAACTCCATGGGAGACGAGCCTCTACTTCCTGACAAGTCTCACATGTCCGTAAGCCCCTGCCATTGTTTCTGCTCATGTCTACCTTTAAAAATCCTGGACTCTCAGGATCTGGCTCTGCCTCCCATTCATCTGTTTAAGTTGGAAGTCTGGGCTGGCCAGTCCCTCCCAACATCACACCAACTTCTCTACTTACCTTTTCCCCAAGCTACCCAATGTACTCTTTACCACCATCCCACATATTTTAACCACTTCATGGGGGTGACTTTAGCCCTGGATCATTACAGAGCTTCTGAAGCCACCCACTTCCATCAACACCCCCACCACCACCGTGGCCTCCTCTTCCTCTTTCAATAATTTCTTTCCAAATGCAAAAGAACCCTGACATAGTCCTCTTTCAACTCTTGCATAAGCTTAGTCTTGCTTTTTGGATAAAGACCAAGTTCCCTAATATATTTTGTGCCACCCTCTGTACCTGGCCTGGCCCTACCACCTACTTACTCTCTAACCCTGGCACACACACCTAACCCATCTTTGGAGCCCCGGATGTGACTCTCCACCCCATGAGGGCCCTTTATTCATACATTTCTCTGCTTAAAACTCTTGAAATACTTTCTCTTAGAACCCAGCTCACCTGTCTTTCTCCTGCTCCAGGTAATTATCCCTTCCCCACCCACCCAGGGCAGCCTCCCCAAAGATCAGATTTCAGCTCTGCTCTGGGTCATCAAAGCAACATGCTTTGTTTTTTGCTTAGCCCCATTGCATTTGCAGCATAAAGTGTGTCTTTCGTGTGTGATTTTGCTCACATGTTTTCTTAAATAATCTTTTAGGTGACATAAGACAGGACTACATATCTTTTTTCCCCACCCATATTATTAAACCCTCATTGCCCAGTGTGATATTTAGATCATAGTAGATACTCAATATCCATCTCCTGAATGACTAAAATATTTGGGGAGAGAAAAAAATGTAAGCCATGAGTTGACTGTAAAACTTGAGTTGTGCAGGAAGCCATCACACCTAAACTTTGAAGCTCCAATCCACCAAGTCAGAACCAAGAAAGTTCATGTGAAAGTCAAGAACTGGGCTCACAGCATAAATTCTGTGCAGTTGGGCAAACATGTCAGAGTTTAGTAAATCAAATTTGTTTCATGTAAACAACTTCCTACCAAAATAATAACACAGCTTTAGAAAAAGACATTAGGTACCCACTTTGGAAGAGTTTGTATAATTTAACACATAAGAAAACCTTACTGTAATTATATGCAGACATATACAAAAGATCAATGCTATTTACTTGGGCCACCCCCACTATAAAAAAAAAGAACCAATGCTTCGGCTTGATGCACTAATCCTAATTTAGAAGATCTTCCCCACCAATGTGGGCAAGGGTCCCCAAGGGGGCTCATCTTTTCCTCGTGTCAAAATTAGTCGTTTAAATTAGAACCACATGGGATAGCTGGGTGCAGCCAATGTTGCGGCTCCAGTCCAGGGAGCACTTAAATGTAGGCACCTGAAGTTGATTAAAACCTCACCTGTCAAAGCCAGTATGCCCACGTTTGAAAATCTTTAATGTAATTAAGAGAAGCACGTTATGGAAGGTCAAGTGACTTTCCTTTTGAATTCCACTTCTAATCTGTCGTCAGATGGGTGGAAATTGGCGGCTGAGGGAATTAACGAAACCTGCACAAAGGAGTGTAGGCAAGCCAGGGGAGGAGAGGCCAGTGGCAGGGAGGCCTCATGGGGGCTCTCCCTTCTTGCAGAGGTGAGTAAGGAGTCTGGGGAAGCCCTGGGTTCTGACTAGGTCAACAGGGGTGGAGGGTCCCTCTGTGTGACATCAGGGACTGTAGGATAAGGGTGTAAGGGTGGCTGTGGAGCTCTCTTGCTTATCTCCAAGGGAGATCTGTGGCCAGGGCAGCCTGGAGAGGCAGAGTGGAGCTGGCGCCGGCCCTCATCACCCTTCACTCAGTGCCGCCTGATTAACATCAGGGTTCAGCTTGCCTCTTGCAGTGATCCCCACAAAGAGCCTGGGAAGGGAGGGCAGGCACCAAGAGCCTCCCACTGTCCAGCCACTGACCCCAGGCCTTTCCTGGGGAAGGACTTCTCCCAGGTTGGCAGCCTTCATCACCTTAGGGGTGGGGAAGACCCACAAGGCCTGGGTGTGACCCTTCTTTTCCTTCTGGGCCTACTGTTTCCTGGCCAGCTAAACCCATCTCTCACTGTCCTGGGTGTGGCCCAGCTCTAGAGACCCTGGTGCAATTTTGATGCCAGAGTGCAGCCTTTGGAGATTAAATTACTCAATGCTTTGCTGTGTGTTCTAGCCTGGGGGTGCTAGGGTGCTGTTGACAGAAGGCAGAGTGTTTCTCCTCGGGTTGCTGTCCTCCCCCACCCCACCCCTTTTCTCTTCGCTTCGAATTTGTGTACATTAGTGGAGGTATGTGTTTGAAAAAGGATTACATCTGTCAGAATGTTGCCACTTAAGATTTGCCCCCTTCCTTGGAAACTGACATGAGATTAAGCAGCACATGACGTTTTGGCCAGGCTCCGGTATGGAGTTTCCAAAGTGGAGGACTCAGGCCTCTCCCCTTTGGCTTCCCCCTGCAAACTCAACCATGAGCAGAAGGCGTCAGGAGACAGGGGGATTGTGGTGGTGGCATTTGACCTTTCTAGTCAGCAGTGTTTCTGGTGCTGCATGGGAAGTGGATAGGATACACCCAGTCTTTGGGACAGAGTGGACAGTCGGGTCAAGTGGGAATACACCTAAGTATCTTGGAGCTTCATAGACAATTCAAAATGTGCCTCAGAGGGTCTTCTCAGTTACTAGAATGGAGGTGAGGGATTGGGAAGCAACAATAAGCATTTCTTTAAAGGGCTTCTGGAAGGGTCTCTCTCTTCTTTCTGTGTGAATTTCCTTGGGCTTGGAGATCCAACAGTCATTGTCTTCTATGAAAAGCAGAAATGGACAAATGGAAGGAAGACAATGAGGGAAGTGAGGGGAAATGCAACCTGAAAATGCCTTATCATGAAGAAATGTGAGGAGAGTCATATTCAGAAATCTTCCCTTTCGGTCATGTTGCTCTTCTTGGCCAATGAGAAGACCCCCTTCCCATCTTTCTCCCTGTCTCTTGCCCCCAGCAAAACAGGCAGTGTGTTTCTAGACACACCACAAGAGGTGTCCAGGAGACTGACTGTCCTCTGGCCTCCAGCTCCCCACTCCCCTCCACAACGTGCTCCCTCAGCTACAACCTCAGCCACAAGTTCACAGGTAAAAGTGAAAAGTTACTGCCAGCTTCCCTCCCGGTGGTGAAAGCTGTCTGCTTGCCATGGTAACCTTTTCCCAGGTCTCAGCTGTCAGGATGAGGTGCAAAGTTCACAGAGCTCTTCATTGTGCCCTCCTTTTATCGCCCCCCCCCACCCCAAAGCCATGGAGGCTGGTTTACAGCAGTATTTAAAGCTAAGATGCCAAATGAAAAGTTCCTCTTTTAGGTTGGTGCTTATACAAAGCTGCTTTGTGGTTTTTCTCGGCCTGTCAGACTTGTCAGGCCTAGTAAGAAAAAGTATATTGTTTCCAGCACTTGGATTCCTTTCTCCCTGACATCTGCCACTCTGTAAAGATGATAAATTCCTGCCTCATTAGCCAAGGGTGTGGGATTACAGGCTGACAACACATTAATCACCAGCCTCGGTGGCAGGCTGACTAGCAATAGGCATTGTTAACAAAACTTTTCTAATATGTCACTCTTCTCTATGACAGCGTGTAATCAATCATTGTGATTGACGGCGCTGATAGATTACACTATTTATACTTTGTGTAATGAAAGATAGTGTTTCCACCTACTGTCATTTCTGGGCTAGTGGTGGAGGATCGGTGAATGGAAACAAACAGAACAACAGGGCAAGCCCTCATCACCCCCAAAATATCCACAGAAATCCCCCACTTTCCCAAGCCTGGGATTGAGTTCCTATTTCTGGAAATGAGGATCAGGATAGGATGCTGGCGATTATTGTGGGATAAGGGGTGATGGTGGGCAGTGCCTGGAAGGATACAGGCGTTTTAGATCTTCAGAGAGAGCTGATCACAATGGGCATAGTCCCAGGTTCTGTTAGGTCCAGTTGATGGAGGTAGATTCCCTAGGTGGCTCCTTGTCAGCTTATGCATGCACCACTGAGCAGGTACTCCTCCTCTCCTGCCAGATGAGAGATGATTTAGATGTTGATAAAATATTTGTTCTCTCCTGGCTCTGAGGGCAAATATTATCCTTGTTGCCCATAATTGTACAGCGCTTCGTAAGTCAACAGTACCCGGAGTGAGTGCAAAGCCAACAGTGGAAGAGAGGAGGGCTGCTGCTGCAGGTTTTGACTGGGACCTGTCTCTCCAATCCTTTGTAGCTCTGAGGGTTACAAACCGTTTACAAATATTTTGCTTAGCTTTCCTTGCTGTTGACAAAACATGGACATCCTTTTCCTCAGTTTCTTGAGGTGGTTCAAGAGATTGCTGAGGGCTCTGTTTGGCTCCCCAAATCTGATGGTCCCCAAACTTCCCATTTCACGAAGGGTTGAGCTTTGTGTCCCTGAATTGTGGGATAGTTAGGGTAGAAGTGGGGAGACTGTGTGTGTGTGTGTGTGTGTGTGTGTGTGTGATAGTTAGGGTAGAAGTGGGGAGACTGTGTGTGTGTGTGTGTGTGTGTGTGTGTGTGTGTGTGTGTGTGTGTGTAGGGGTGAGGCAGGGCTGGGTAGGGTTCTCTGTTCAAGCTGCATGCAGTTGGTAGGCATCAGACCCTTGCAGTCACCCTGACAGTTGGCAAAGCAGGAGGAACCTGAGACCTCCCTCTGGTGAAACTTTTAGAGGAGGGTGAGGTGGGAGGAGGCTTGGGGAGCCAGTGAGACTAAACTTTAATCTCTCTGTGAAGTTTGAGTGAGCCTTGGATGATTAATGAGAGGGCAGGCCGTCTGATTAAGCCCTTCCGAGTCATGAGACATGATTAGTAGGTGACAGGGACGGTAACAGTATCCAGCCAAACCCTTGTTTCTTTCATGGCTCCGGCTGTTATATGATTAATGTCCCCAAGGGCTATCTTGAGGTCAGGCAGGGGAACCTGTCAGAACAGGTGGAAGTGACAAAATGGGCAGAAACTCCTTAGGGGGGGATGAGAGAGATGAGGGAGAGAGTGGAGGGGGCAGGGTAGCCAGATGGAGCCTGCGACCTTTCTGTGATCCAAACAGGCACGGGGAGCATTGTGGGAATGGAAACAGGGAAGAGTCACAAAACTGCAGATGTTTCTGGGTTCTCGGTGCATCAGGGACTGCCAGTTTGGACTTGAGGAAAGTGCCTCATGACATGCTAGGCATTGCACATGGTTTGTGTTTGGATCCGAGTGGCCTGGGACCACTCTGGGCCCTACAGGATTAATGTGGGGCACCCACACCTGTGCCTGTGAGTGCTGGACCAACTGCTTGCCTTGCTCAGGGGATTAAGATCAAATACTCTGCATGGGCAGAGTTGATATTTCAATCCGGTGTTCTCCGGGGCCAGCACAGCTACACAGTTTCGAATGCACTCCTTGAGAAAGGTGATACGGAGCTGAAGAAGCATATCGGTGGACAAATATTTGCTGAGCCTGTATAAGGTTCTGGGTTCAATCCTCAGCACCACAAAAATAAAGGAATAAATTACTAGGAGGAAAAAAAAAAACAAACGGCTCTCTGGAAGGCTCACTTGGTTTACAGAATTACAAGCTTTCATATTTAGAACAAAGTGTAGAAACTGAGAAACTCACACTTGTAGGTGAGGTGACAGAAATCCAGTGCCTGATGGAAGACCAGAATCCCAGGCTTCCTGCTTCCAGTTTTGTATAACAAGCTGTCAGGACCCTGATTGTAAGTCGCCAAACATTCTGTTAGATACAGACTAACCAGCACAATCTCTATCTCTGTTTTGTTCTTGTTCTTATAAGAAAAGGTCACATTCTATAGCCCAGTGTGGCTTTGAACTTTAGTCCTTCTGCCTCAGTCACATTGCTAAGACTAGGAGTCTTTGCCACTTGGCCAGTCTATGATTTTGCTCTTCACTCTCCCTAGCAAAATTGTTTTCCTTCCAAGAAGGACTTTGGCCTGTTTAGACCAGATTTGAAGGCTCCCTGAACTCCCCTGGGAAAACAGTCTTCATCAGTGTGATTGGTTAGCAGTGATTCTGATTGACAGAGTTCAGGAGGGCAGTTTCAAGTGAAACTTATTGCATTTGGTTTCATCTGGCAGTCCTGGCTTTTCTCCTTCTCTCCTTGATGCCCTGTGTGTACGTCAGTCACATTGAACATCCATACTAGGCTTGTGATTGATCATGGAGATCATTCCATCTTCAGCTATTTCCAGGAAGCTGGTGAGTTTCTGGTTCCTTCTGCTAAACATGTCTAACAGATAACTCCCATTCTAATGTTCACCTGCTTACAGTACTAACTGGGTTAGAGCTCAAACAGGGAAATGACCAGTTCCTTTCATATACTTGTCCTCTAGGAGAGAAATTTCTAAATTGAGAATCTATGATAGATAGGAAAAGGTCCCCTTGCTACTTAATCTCACCCTACGGCTGATGGACACAATTCCCTGAACTATAACTATAAACTTAACTTCAAGACCACACCCATTATCATGACTACAAAGGATGAAGAAGGAAGATGGAGTTGAGAGACATTATCAGGGCATGTTAATATTTCTGATTCTCCAAGGTGGGTGTACTGTTAGAATTTTGATGTATATTTTTCTTTTAATTAAATTTATTTATTTTATGTGTATGTGTGTTTTGCCTGCATGTACATCTATGCACTTCATGCATATCTGGTGTACTTGGAGGCCAGCAGAAGGCACTGGTTCCCTGGAGACTGTAGTTAATGGATGATTCTGAGCTGTCAGGTGCTGCCAAGAATCAAACCTAGGCCCCTGGAAAGAGTAGCCAGTGCTCTTAACCATTATGCCATCCCTCCAGCCAGACTTTAGTTGGTCTTAAGTAGTTTCTCTTTACTGTGGCTAGAATCCTATAAGGGGCTGGCCCAGGTGAGGATAAAGTATGAAGGATACTGAAACATTCCCAGAGTTATTAGTGTCACCAGGAAATATTACAAAGTAGGTGACTAATAAGGCAAAGTGCTCTGACAGTGGCTTTTCCCAGTTCGTACTCTCATAGCCCAGGCTTTACAGGGTCAATAAGGAATATATTAAATATCCCCTGGTTTTAGAGTTCTAGTATTTGTTTTTGCTGTGGGTTGTATCTTAAACTTATCCAACCTTACTAGGCTAAGAAGAAGGGGGCCCACACTGACTCTTGTGAGGAAAGACAGCAAATGAAACTTACATGAGTCTGAGGCCATTCCACAGTACAGTAGTCATCCAGGGCCAGAAAGAACAATTCCAGGGAACCTTGGCAGATGAACATAAGAAGATGCTTGCTCTTTGCTACAGTATGCAAGATGTCACCAGAAGGACTGTCAGTGTGGGTTGTGGAGTGGTTATATCTTCAGTGTTGAATTAATTGGAGTTCATGATGGTTAATATTGATTGTCAACTGCCAGACTTTAGATTCTATTAGGAACAAGTTTCCAGGTACATTTGTAAGGGATTATCTAGATTAAGTAAATGGAAGAGGAAAGACATGCTGCTGTGGGTGACACCTTTCTGTGGGTTGGGATCCCAGATTGAATAAAGAAAACAGAGAAAGTGTGTTGAGCACTAGCATTCATTACTTTCTGTTTCATGTCTGTTGACACAGTGTGATGAATGTCTCAAGCTCCTCCCACTATGACCTCCCCACCATGATGGACTGTGTTCCCTTCAACTGTGAGCCAAAGCAAACATTTTCTCCCTTAAATTGTTTTCGTCAGAATAATTAATCACAGGGATAAGAACCAGTTATGTGGTGGCTTTGGGGTTATAAAGCCCCTGTGACATTCTCGTTTGGCTGCACAGGTTGAGGAACTGAGAATTTGACATTTCATAATGTATCAGCCAAGTACCTTTTCCAAGGTATTGAGTCCTTCCCTGTACATAGACTGATCTGTGGCACATGGCTCTAGGTTGGGACCATGATGTTGTATAAGCATGTCTGTGTTTTGTGGTTAACAAGCCCAAAATATATTGTGGGGTCTTCACATGACCTTCTGTTAAAGCCTGGACATTGCTGTGTAAGAAAGAACATGGTAACAAGTGGGTGGTGCACAATTACGTGAATAAAAGCTGAGTCACGCTGCATGCCTTTTTCCAAAATGTTTTGAAGAATGAGAAGAGTGGATTAATGAGTGTAGAATCATACCTCACCTCAAGGAGACCCTTGACAAGGTTGCACCCCATAGTATTAGTCACAATGTATGCAGAAAGATGTTTAAGAAACAGTGTCTTTTTCTTTGGATGGGTTATGCTGCTGTTCTACCTCAACAAGAATGTGTGATAGATAGTTTAATGCAAGAACAAGAAATGGTCTGGATGACAGATACTTCTTAAAGGTAAAGAGAAGTTGCATTTAAAATCCACAAAACACAAACCCTGTTTGTCTGAGCTGACACATGTACAAGATTCTTCCCCCTCTCATGGATGTAAACCAAAGACAGACCTCTAACAGGTGACACTTTTCTCACCTTGCAGGAGGTGACCATTCCCTTGCCTCATGTGTGTGAACGATAAACCCTCTAATTTTCTTCAGATTGAAAACCACTGTATCTTTTCCATCCTGTTATTTTATATTTTTGGAGGCTTTCTGGAAATGGACTTGTTCTCTCTATGTGGTTGTTTAAAGAAAACCCAGAAAAAAATCAGATTGTATAAGAATACTTTCTTTTTTTAAAGAGCAATGATTTTCTTTTTTTGCAATTTGGAACTAAAGGCAACTGAAGGTCCCTATGGTACCCTGGTCACCCCATCCCTTCTTTTAGCATTTTTTTAAAGGGCACAGGCCAATCTGCCCATAATGAGCTTGGAAAGTGAGGATGAAGTTCCTGATAATATGACACAAATTTCTTTAGTTTTTGCTCCTTATTTCATCTTAATTAGTCCCTGTAGAAAGGATTGATTTTTGAGAGGCTTGTAGTGAACATCTGTTGGCATTCCTAGGGTCATTCTTAGCCTGTCCTGTGTTTGACATTTCTTGTAAAAGAGAAGGCATTTGTTCATATTGACATTAGCTGCCTCTGTATCTCTTGGTGGTACAGATGGTCTGTGAATAAAGACATCAAGCTAATAGGCAAGATGACAGGCTTCAATAGCACCAGGGCTCCTGGCGTTTAAATGGCAGGGCAGCATAGATTGTTTCTGCTGCTGAGGCCGAGGTCTTTGGGTAGGAAGGCATATGGAGTAAGTTACAAATGAGGAAGCATCCTGGAAAGTGTCTAGAAATCCTCCTTGCAACTAGAAGGGTTTTTATGTATTCTTATCATTAATATTATTACTATTATTATTTATCAGTTTATCCACTATGCCAAACTCCAAAGATAGGGAGGGTATGGGAAGGAAGGCAGAAACTGAATTTTGTACCTGTCCTGCAGCCTGCATTTGTCACCCTGAGTGGCCCATGAGAACATTGGAAAGGAGCTGTGGTTTTTGCTGTCTTGGTGAAGAGTACTCATGATCCTGTTTCCACCAGAGGATGGCCACTCTCAAGTTCAGAAGCTGTTTCTCTCCCAATGGAACAGTCTTTCCCTAGAGAGTGACACTCTGGAGCCTTCTTCACTCCTGAGCTTCTGGGATTCTTCCCAATGACATATCCCCATTTGTCATGATACTTGATCATGGATTTGTCATATGTATATCAACCTCAATTTAAGTCTGTTTCTGTATTAATCATGACCCACCCATCCATACAGGGGTTTTGATTGTTTCTTTCCAATGTGAACTGCCCTATGTGATGAATGTTGTTCAAGTATAAGGGTTTTTGTTTTGTTTTGTTTTTACCAGTTTCGGCATCAGATAGGTAAGAGCTTTCATTTGTTCAGGTCTCTCTGTTATATCCCTTCAACATCTTCCCATGTGCTAAAACTCTGTTGTTTTCTACTCAACCTCTCTACAGCAGCCCCTCTCCACTTAACTCAATTATATTGTAGCTCTTCTTGTCTCCCTTGGGCCATCTTGGGCTCTGCTCACCAGCCTTTTCCATGTGTACACTAGTGGTATTTCTGCATGGAGGCCTTTTTCATTTTTGCATGAATGATTTGAAGTAGCTTATAACAATACAAACTGTAAAGCAACCACAAACAATGAATCCTACCACATAGGATGGGAAACATTTTAAAAGGAGGATACCATGGAAAATGATTTCCTATGACATGAAGACCAAAATAATACATGTTATTCTTTGTCACTGGAGTAGATTCGTATTATCTTCTGGTTACATATGTAGCAAGGATTTGACTGGATACCAGTGTCTTTACAGGAAGGGGGAAAGGTTTAGCTGAGTAAAAGCGCAATTGTTTGTTAGATTTGCTTTATCATCCCTTGTCTTCAACATCAGGTGTTGTGAAGATTCCAGTGTATGTTTCCTACTCCCTTCCTGCATAGGATTTACATTGCCTGGCCAAGAAAATGAGCCAGATCTGTGGGAGACAGACAAGAAGAGGAAGTATAGGTGAGACTGCTACAGAATGAGAGTGGGTAAGAGTGGGAAGAGAGAGCCTAGAGAGGAAGGAGCCTCCATGTAGCAGACACAGTTAAGGTGGATTAGCTGCTTTTGTTTGCAAGGCAGTTGTCTGGCTCAGGTACTCATTCAGTATTTCTAGTACACTTCTGTGGGTCAGGGGTACCATTATTAGAACTGAACCAGATTTTTAATGAGGAGACAAAAGTGGGCTTCCAGAAAACAGTGGGTACACAATTGCCTGGAGCCTCTTTGTTATATAAGTCAAGTGGAGGCCCTGCCCTCCTCTGGCTTCTCTGTTGCAACTGTGTTCTGGTTGGACATTGCAACTTTCTTGACTCCTGTGTGACTTGTCATGAAATAACAGGAATCTTCTCTCTCCATTTCATCTCCCCACACTAAATTTCCTCTTGCTTCTTGGTCGTTTTGAGAGGCCATCACTGTCTACCTTCCAAGATGGTAGTTGTGTTGTTCAAAGATGGCGGGTACACCTCTACTGTGATTGTGTTCAGCACATCTTGCTGTGGAGTCGCTAACCATGGGGATGCATGTCTTTTACATTACTTTGGAAGCTTCTCAATAGGAGTTCATTTTTCCTTACCTCTTTTCTCTTCTCAGTCCCACTATGATTCTGACAATCTTGAGTCCCTTCAGAAATATCTCCAGAGACCCAGGTACACCAGGTGCCACCCCAGGCCATGATAATACAGTTATGAGGAGAGGCTGAGTCCATTTATGAGGTGCTTACCTTCTGGGATGTGAGAGAAAAGAAAAACATCTTAGAATGAGGTCAGTGCTTGTGTGCTGAGGAGGGTACACAGCCTAGCATGTAGAGGGCCATTCTGGGTCATGTGTGGGAATAGAAGTGGTCCTTTTGAGAAGATCACTTCTGATGCCAAGAACTAGATTGCTAGATAATTTGAGTGGGGACACTTCCAGACAATAGCACCTCTTCTAGGCTCTGGTGTCAGCAAGTGAGTGTGTAGGGCAGGAAGAGCAACCCAAGAGCCTAGGGGCACCTTGTCACCATTTTCATCCCAAACAGGTGCTGCAGTGGTTGTCCCCAGATTGGCCTATGTCCAGGCTTACTGGGTGCCAGCAGTCTCGTTCAACCACTGGCACCTTCGCCTTCTTTCTCCTGCCTGGCTGTGTGGTCACTTTATATCCCAGAACCAGGCACCCTGGGTTCAAATCTTGTCCTTGCCTAAGCAGACCTTAGCCCCAGGTTGCAATTCAAGGGCATGTTTCTCCTCCTGGTTCAGAGAAGTGAGTCATTTGTTTTTTCAACATCGAGAGCTCCTTCAGGGAAGGGTCATGGGATGCACCTTTTTTCCCCCTCCTGAGTCATGTAAGGTAATCCAAAGGATCCCCAAATTTGGATGTTTTGCTCTGTGAATAAATTGGAGTTTCAAGAAAAGTTGAATCTATTCACATCATGCTTTTGTGTTGTTGAGCCCCTCTCACTGCAGTCTGCATTCTCCGTCGTGGTGTCTGGTGGGGTGAAATGATGAAAGACCCCAGGGTCGACATTATTGGCTTGAATTGGATCTGCTTCAAGACCTTGGGGACAGTCGGGATCCCTTTCTGAGAAGGGTAATGAGTCCATACATGTAAAGCATTTAGGAAGGAGACCACCGATTGCTGCTTAGTGTGGGCTTGCTCTCAATACTGTTGCTGGTGATAATGTTTGTGCTGTCTGTTGTACACCTGTAGAACTTCAAAAGTCTTATAGACAGTAGAACCTAACAGAAACCCTTTCCATTACAAGGAAATTGTGTTGCAGCTTTCTGTAGTGCCCATGGTTGTTGCCTATTAAGGTGGAGAATCTTGGCTCAGGCAGTGGCAGTGCCCTTTGTCTTCATGGTCCAAGTAGCTGTTCAGACTTTCCATCATCTGCACGGATTATATATTTCTTGAAAGCATGCCATCTTCCTATGTATCTCACGCTCTGTGCCATAGTAGATGTAATCCTGGAAATATTCACAGAATTAATTACAAACTGGTTGGTCTGGTGGGTGGAAGAGATGAGACAACTCTTATTAAAACTCCCAAGAGATGAGTTAGCTTGTTTCTTCCCCCCTCAGCCTCTCCCTCCCCTCCTCCTATCCCATCCCACCTCCTTTTCCTTCACCAGGGAATGAACATAGAGCTTCACACATGCTAGGCGGGGTCTCTGCCATTGAGCCAAACCCCCGACCCTCACCTTTTACACCTTCCCATAATTCTTGCTTTCTTTAGTCTTGTCTGCTGCTTCAGCTCTTCACCACTTCCTCTTCCTGTACGACCTCTCCCATTCACTCTGGGCCCAGTCTCATCCTGCCACAGCTGCTACTGTCACTTTTGATTTAAGAGCAAGTGCTAAGAACCCCTGAACTCCCATAAGGGCCTAAGCTGAGAGCATTGACAGTGCAGGGACCCAGGTGAAGAGGGTACAAACCTGCTTTCTTCCTTGGTATCCATGCCTCAGGGCGACTTAGGAGAATGTGATGGAGTTGCAAGATGATTGGGGCCTCCCTCTCTCCCTTGCTTCAGCATCCTAATGACAGGGTTTTCCAAGCAATTTTGCCAAGTGTAGCATGGCTGAAACAAGTGCTTGTAGGACACATGAAGCCCTCGTGTCTCCTCAGCTGCCTCTCTCTGCTTTATACTTGCTCCTGTTTAAATGCCATTGCTATTGAACAAGCATCAGAGTAATGTGTCAGGGAGACAGCTAATGCTATTGTTTTGGTAAGTTCTTATTAAAAAAAAAAAAAGCCTCTGGCAAGCCATTTGCTCACAATGAAAATACTCCCTTCCTGGGCTTGTTGGCAAAACTCAGTAGTAATTGTGTCAGGGCAAATCCTGGGAATTTGGGCAATTAGGGGACGCTGCACCCAACTTCTGTAGCACAGGAGACATGAAGGGTGGACTGATGTCCTCAGCACTGTTGAAGGCTAGGGGTTTAAGTTCTCTTCCACTGTTGACTTAACTTCTGAGGTGTCACTTTTATCTTCTGAGATGTAGACCCCCCCACCCTTGTTCTCTAGCCTAATCACATTGTAGGTAACTGGGGACCAGCAGATGGGGGATACACAGTCTCCAGTTTATTACATAAACAGAGATTTGCTTCCCCATAATCTTTCTATTGGACTGGTAGAAAGCTCAGAAAAACCCAGTGAAGAAAAATACTTCAGATACAATAAATAGAATTATTCCATCATAGCATAGGCCTTTTTGTATAATGAGGGTATGATGGCCTTGATAGGTTCCCTCATGAACGATATCTCGTCATCATTGATATATAGTTAAAATGTTTAATACACACCTTAAATCTCAGCACTCAGGAGGCAGTGGCAGGTGGATCTCTGTGAATTCAAGGCCAGCAAATCCAGGACAGCCAGAGCTACACAGAGAAACCCTGTCTCAAAAAACCAAACCAAACCAAGGAACCAACCAAACAAACAAACAAAAAGACACATTCCCACCTGTTGTTGTTTGAGACAAGGTCTCTCACTGGCCTGGGGTCACAGTTCTTTAGATAGGCTGTCTGGCCAGCAAACCTCAGGGAGACACCTCTCTCTCTCCTCACAATGACTACCTTTCCACATGAATTCTGAGGACTGAAGTGAGGTCCTTGTGCTTTTGTGGCAAGTACTTTTACCTACTGAGCCATCTCCATGACCTAAGTTTTATTTTTTTCCATGAAACTTTTTTTTTTTTTTTTTTGCTCAGTGCTATAACCTATGACTGATGGAATTGTAGAAATACTAGCTGGACCCTGTTAGGTAGCAAGTAAGCCATTTCAAGGAAATATGTAAAAGCAAAGAGTACATTTGGGATGTAGGTCTTTATCATCAACCTGCCAGTCTTGTCACCTCTGGTCATTGTCATACCCTGTCCTAGACATCCTACCTTCTGTGGCTCTCCATTTGTGATTCATACAATTGTCTTTTCATCTTGTCATAGATTTTGTTCTTTTCTGTTGATCCCATTCAGGGGACGCCTTGTACTTCTGCCATCCTGCTGGAAGGAGCATTTAACTGAGAGTTTCTTCTAAGCCATTTAGCAGTGCACAGGATGAGGGAGTTGTATGTTATAAGCCACCAGAGAGCCACAGTGGTGACAGCCTCTTCCAGATACAATTGCCAACCAAAATAACAACCCTCAGCAGATTGTGCTAGAAAATAAATCCTCCTTAGACCAGATACCTACGTGCGGAATATGTCCCTGAAATCAAGTTTCTGGATCAGTCTCCAGCTTTTCAGGGAAGTGTCAAGTAGAGGCTCACCTCGCAAGTGTCATGAACATGGATGTTTGCTGACAAGGACATTGGCATGCTGGACTCCTGTCCAAACTCTCCTAGTTGTGCACGGAGCAATAAGGCATTTTTTTCATATTTATGTTGCCAGATAATATTAAAAAATACTATATCACTATGTAAAACTCAATACCATCTTGAAAACTATGTGTCGGAATCATTGATCCTTTGTCCAGTATGCTTTGGAACATGAGTGTTGCCTTTTTGGGAACACTTACATATCTATAGTAAGATCTCTTGGGGATAGGACAAAGAATTACATCCAATGTTCACTCAAGTTTTATGTACAGCATGTACACATGTACTAAAGGGGAGTTTTATGCAAGATTTTTCCTCTTTTTCTGAGACAAGTTCTCATATATCTCAGACCGGTCTTGAAGTTGATAATCTTGTACACCTGATCCTTCCTCCTCTGCCTCCCCAATTTCTGGGGTTACATGCATGCACCAGTATTTCTGGTTTATATGGTGGTTTCGGGGCATGAGTCTATGCCTTAGTGCATGCTAGACAAGCAGTCTAGTAACTGAATGACTCCCCCCCCCCCAAGCTATAGTCTTACACATTTCTAATAGTTACATACAGAAAAAGATTAATGATATAGAGTGTGTCCTGTGGCCAAATAAGATATTTTGGCTTTTGGAGCATTTCAGATTTGGGTTTTTAGAGTCTAGGGATGCTCAGCCAGCTGTGTGTGTGTGAACTCACATAGAAATGTGGACACGAACAGCACCTCTCCATGTTGAAGTGTTCACTCACATTGTCATTCTTCTGTGAAACATGCAGCCTGATGCATGCTTCCCTCTGTATGCATAGCAGGGTTCTGCTGCTCTTACAGGTGAACCCTTTGTATACCAAGAGTTAAATTTGTTCCTAACCCTCATTGTGTGAACTGTGTTTGTATTGTAACTGTGCAGTTTAATTTGGTGTTATAAAACCAATAAAAATGTGACACTACAGAGTTTCCTCTATCCACCCAAACATTAACAGGTTTTTTTTGAGACAACTCATTGATGTTTAGTTAAAAATAAATAATACATACGTACACATGCATACATACATACATGCATACATACATATATACATAAAATAATTCAAGTGTGGACAAGGCAGCTGTAGATGGTTAGGAGAAAAAAAAAACAAAATTCTAGGAACCTGTACCCAGAATGCCTTGCAGGGGATTTTTAGTTCTGTTTCTTCTTTAGAGAGAACAAAACATGACATTTAGAATGTGGACAGTTTGTAGGGGATAGTCCTTGCAAGGGTCCAAGGGAGAGAGAGAAACAGAGGACCCCCCGGGATTGCTGGCCAGCCCATCTAGCTGAGTATATGAGACAAGGTTGGGAGAGATTCTGTCTCAAAAAAAGTGAAAAGTTACAGAGAAAGATACTTGACAGTGACCTTTGGCCTTTATGAGCACACAGCCATCTATAGACACACACACACACACACACACACACACACCCATCATAATGTATAAAAATCCTCTCTATATTTCCTCCTAAAATCCAAGTCTGATATCTGTATTGGGGGATAAAGAGAATTGGTCAAGAAATTAATTAAATCTCCAACAGCTTGTCAGCATTTCTTTCTTCTTTCACCCCAAAATTACCATTCCGGATTGTAACAGACCAAGTAAACATTTGCTCAGAGGTGTCTTTAGAGGAAAACTGTTTTTCCCAGGGTCTCTGGGTCAGCTGGTTCTTGTGTCTGACTGTTTTCCTATTGCCTTGAATTTGGCTGGCCTCTGGGCAGCACAGATGGGAAACACTGCACAGCTGGTGTGGACGGGGACAATGAGGAGGAGGAGGAGGTGAAGCTCTGTCAACAGCAGAAAGTTGGAGGTGGTTGTGAAGCAGCTAGGGAACCTGGACTCTGGCATCAGCCCATAGAGTTCTCTTGTCAACAAAGAGCCTCCCAGGTGCAGTAATCTAAAGTAACTGTTTACTCCATGAGAGAGACCAGGCACAACTTGGCTCTGTTTTAATGGTAAAGATGGCTGAGGTTTGCACACACCAGAATAGAAGACAATGTGCAGTGATGGCCATCCTTCAAGTGTGTGTTGATGTCCAAAGACTGGTCCTAGATGGTCCTCCCACCTGTCCCAGGACCAAAGGTTTTGGGTTATTGGTGTTACCCATCTTTTGCTTAATCCAGATATCACCAGAGAAGTACTCACTAACAGCCTGTGGGCACTGAGCAGGACATGGTCCACACAGTGCAAATTCTTTTGTGATAGGACCTCTTGTCTGGGTACCTAGGAACATATGTTATGTTCCGACATCTGGGAGGAACACTCAGTAGGATCCGGTAGGAGAATAAATTGTTGGAAGTAAGAAAACACTCTGTTGTAAACCTGAAAATAATCAATCATTTAAAATAGTGTGCTTCTCTTCATTTAACACCTCCAGTTTTCGTATCAGGAGGGTTACTCTGTTCTTATCAGGTGGTATGCTTCAATGAAAGTTTTTGGACTTTTTTCTAGTTCTATGAAGACTATCATTGAAATTGTGATGGCGCTTGTATTAAATATATAGACTACTTTTGGCAACATGTAGGCTCTGCCTCTCAGAGGTTCTACCACCATTGCAGTAGAGGCCAAATTCTAACACATAAACCTTTTGGAAACAAACCATGTCTAACCCATTACACGAACCAGCATCAATGGATCAGTGCTACCCAGTTCACAAATGAGCCCTGGTCTGGTCTGACATGCTCTCTGCTGCCATGCATCTTCAGGCTGGTCTATTTTCATACCATTGAAATTCTTAGCTTTGAAACTTTGGCTCCTTAAGAGTCCTCTCTTTAGGATGCCAGGACAGCTGCCTTGGAAATCTGATCCCCAAAATTCAGTCTTCAACTTCCTCTGAGGGAACTGCCCAAGGAATCAGCTTCAGCAGGTAGATCCTATCTGTATCTCCCATTGCAAATGAATCCCAAGAAGCAGCTCTCCTAAGACGGACCCTAGGGTGATGGGATCTCACAGTAGAGCTGATGGGGCTTGTGATCCTTAACTCTGCCCTTCTGTCCCTAGGTAGAGGAATTTATCACAGCCCAGTGGTTTAGTGTGTCAAAGAACTGTAGTATCCATGGCCCCATCACAGTGGCCACCCTTCCCCCACAGCAGACACTCTGGCTCATCATAGGTTCTCTGAATGTGCAATGGCAACACATTAACTCAAAATCAGACCTGGAAGGGATCCAATGTGTTTCTGGCAGTGCCTGCTCACCTGTGTTGCACTGAGCGAATTCACTGCAGCCTGCGTTCTGAATGCATGTTCATGTTGCACTGTGCATGCATGCTATCATATCGTGCAGTGCCAACAAACGTAACTTGGAGTCATGACTGTTTGCTATGTGTTATGAATTCTAGTGTTTTCACTCTTCATACCAAGCCTTTGGCTCTCATAGAAACATACAAGTCGCTTATAAAATATTTTAATACTTTTCTCAGTCACTCCTCATCATGTGGGTATCAAGTTTAGTTTGTCTTCAAGTTGCTTCCTGTTAGACTGCTTGATTTTAAAAGTAGTGATTTAAGTTCTCATCTGAATTTCCTCAAAAATCATTAAATGAATTTTCCTGTGTGCACTTCTGAAAGGGCTTAAATATACTTTTGCCATTTTGTGCTACATATGTATATGAAGCAGCATTTTTAGCATTGTTGGTGATAAAAATCTAAATGTACATCAGCTCTGAAAAATGCTGAAGATGTCTCACATCATGCAGAATCAAATGTTCATCCAATATTGATTCTTCATGTAAATATAAACCACACTGATCTTGTTGGTGTGCAGATTTCCTTTAGTCTTTAACAAATGAAAAAATTATATGCATTCCAAATGATTAATTTAAAACTTATTGAAATTTGTAATTTAAGTTATTTATGTTTTATTATCAGTAAATATTTGATTTATATGTCTATTTTGTATACCTATATACCCAGAGTCACATAAAAATTTCTTAGGGTTCCCAATATTAAAATATAAGTTGAGGAGGGAGGGGGATGGGGATTGGAATGGAAAATAAACAAAAAAAAGATTCTAAATTAAAAACATAAAATATAAGTTTGAGCCTTATTAAGTAGCAGTACTAACATCTTTTAAATTAGGCAATATGGGTTTGTTTCTTGGCTCTCCCACTCTTACTAAGTTTGCTACCCTGTGTAAATACTTATGCTTTCTGAGGTCAGTTTGTTCATCTGTAAAATGGGCTCATAAAAGTATTGGCTGCATCAGTTTACAATTGATTAATACCCCCACTTTATTGTGAGTAGGATGCATTTGGTAAGTATTAGCTGCTAATACCATTCATATCTTCCTCTTCATTGTCATTATTTCTGAACACCAGTCACCAAGGCTTTTTTATAAAAGTTATTTTAAGACTCTTCCTAGAACCACTATAAATCAATAGGTAGAGAACTAACTGGACTTGGGGCAGTTAGTGGCATCACATGTATCTGCTGACAGCCATCCTTTCAAGAAAATGATCTTTAAAAAAAAATATGTCTTACTTTGCCCTAGTGTGGCTACCTTGTAGGCCCCCAGTGTATGAGGAGGCTCTTGGCCCTCATATGACTGCTGAACTGGGGTGGGGGAGTGATATGTAGGGACACTCCACTCTGGAGGATGGGATGGAAGGGATGGGGGTAGAGGGTGGGAGGACAGGACTGGGAAGGGTTGAAGGAGGGTACTGTGATGGAGGTGTAACCTGAAGTAATAAATAAAACATTTTAAAAAAGTCTTTATTCACAAATATTCATGACTTCCTCATGTTCCCTGTCCATCAGCTTATTAGCAGCCCCATTTGGGCTGGCTGCTAGTAGAACATCTCTGTTACTGTCCGCAGTCTGTGTGTTTAAATGCTGTCTCAGAACCACTTGTACCTTGAAATTTTAATTAGCAATTGATAGCAGGTTCTGATAACTTGTAAACGGAGACTGATCATTTATTAGCCTGTGTTTTGATAAGCAGTCTCTTACAGAAGCAATCCTTGGGGTCAGAAGCTGCTGTTGTGTGAAATAAAGCCAGCCTTGGTATCCCCTGGTGTGCTCACAGAAAGCATAGTGTTTCTTGATGGTCAACCCACAAACTGTTGTCATAATCTACCCAATTTTTCCTACCCCCTGGCTCCACTCAGCCTACCTGATCTTACACAATATAGATACCTTAGTCTTCTAAAGTCACAGTTTTGCCTGGGTGTGTTGTATTCAGAGGAGCAGCCTGGACTAGTCCCTTGTTCACCAGATATTCCTGTTCCTAGTCCAGCCCAGCCCAGCAGCATTGTGGCTCACGAAGCTGTGCTTTCCATGGCTCTTTCTATTGTGACTGTGGAGCTGCTGCCACATTAGACCTCTCTCTTTGTCACAAATGTCACCCCCATGCTCTGCTGTCCCATGTGCCCTTTCTGTTCCCACTCATCCACTATCCAATTTTATTCCCTGTCAGCATACTGAGACCCTTCTCATTTTCCACAGCTCCACACAGAGCTGTATCTCCCCTGGATCTGCCCTGCATTCTTCTCAGCCACCTGAATCCCCTTGAGATGTCCCAACCCCAAATCTCCCATGCACATGATACAGATGCAGTGCTAGGTGTGGAGATGTTTCAACCGCCTGTTCTGTTTAATCTCATGCCTGGGTCCGATGAGCCCTTTATGAACAATTTTTAGAAATAGCTAAGGTCTTTGATGTTTATTGCCAGATTGGACTTCAGGCAACACTCATCTATCCACTCTTGTCTTTGTGTCAGGGCCCAGTCCCCCACATCCCCTGTAATCCTGTGTATTATTTTTCTCCCACTGTGACTACTTTGACAGGCCTCTAAAACCAGAAAGAACTCTTTCATCTTAATTCTGTTGTGTTCCTCTAATTTGTAGCCAGGCTGGCCATCATACAGTTGTGTTTATTAGTTGCCCACAGTCTCTCTGAATAGTCTGTTGACAGGGCACTTGACATTCAGTAGCACAGCATACCTAAGAACTGGCCACTACCGGGCTTCAGGTGATGCTTAGCTGTATTTCCCTTCCAGCACTTGAGAGGGGCACACTAAACATTTTTTTTTTTTGAAGATTATATGAATGACTGTTTGTGACTTGTGGTAGTTAACGTTCCTTAAACATTTAATAGTGTCTAGCACCGAGGTTGTGTTTTACTGGCTCACAAGTTACCCAGCACACACAAGGACCTGGTTTCAAGCCATATCCCTGCAGTAAATAATAAAATTAATATTAAGATTCTAATATGTCTCCTATCCAGGTCAATAAATATACAAACTCTGTGTGTGTGTGCGTGTGTGTTCACAATGGTGTGCAGAGATACATATGTATGGAGATCAGAGGTTGAGGGTGGGTATCCTGTCAGTCTCTGCTTTATTACCTTGAGACAGGGTCTCTCCTTGAACCTGAGTTTGCCGGCTAGGATGGCAGCTGGCAAGGCCCAGAGAGCCACCTGTCTTCATGGCTGCTCTCCCACCAATGCTGAGGTGCAGTTGTACAGGGCCATTCCTGGCTTTTTACATAGGGATTTCCGGGAATCGAACTCATATCCTAATGTCTGCACAGGAAGTGCTCTGACTGAACTGACTGAACCATTTCCTTTGCCCCAAGACACAAATTGTCTTGAGTGTTAACTTCCACAGCATCTCCCCATTCATAGGCCCCCTACTTGTAAAGGTGGTTGGGAGAGTTCCAGGTTAGATTGCAAGCTGAAGAAGAATGGGAGTAAGAAACTCTGAGGACAGGGATGTTGAATGCCACATACTGTCACTCACATTGCAAGCAGATCCAGTGGCTTTGGAGCCCAGGCAGCAGGAAGGCAGAACAGTCTCTGCTTTGAAAGATGTCTGCTTTTGAGCTGAGATGGCATCTTGACAACTTCGGGAACTGATGCCTGGCTATTAGGATTGTGTCTTCTTAGATGTCAGCTCATTTCCTTGTAGAAAATGAAATCCGCTAAAAGCTAGTTTATCTGGCCTTCATATCAAGTGGAACATTTTGTATTATATCATATCCCTACGAATGACCCCAAGGCACAGCAAGATGGTATTCGGGGTCACTTTGGAGTTAAGGGTCTTCTGAATCACATTATTATTCTTTTGAAAGTTGGTGATTGTGGCAGATGTGGTCATTTTCTATTTGCCACAATGTCCGAGTCACCACCAAAGCAAAGATTTCTGCAGCCTTGGAGAATTTGTGTGTGTGTGTGTGTGTGTGTGTGTGTGTGTGTGTGTGTGTGTGTGT
>CAJQZJ010032031.1:15891943-15905175 GCA_907164525.1 Lophiomys imhausi | reverse complement strand
TGTGTGTGTGTGTGTGTGTGTGTGTGTGTGTGTGTGTGTGTGTGTGTACCCAAATGTAAGAATTCAGGGCTGAGAGGCTGGAGAGATGGCTCAGAGGTTAAGAGCACTGTCTGCTCTTCCAATGGACCCAGGTTCATATTCCAGCACCCACATGGCAGTTCACAGCTGTCTGTAATTGCTGGCCATGATGGCGCAAGCCTTTAATCCCAGAAGTTGGGAGGCAGAGGTAGTGGATCTCTTTGAGCTCAAGGCTAGACTGGTCTACAGAGTGAGTTCCAGGATAGCCAGGGCTACACAGAGAAACACTATCTCAAAAAATAAAAAAATAAATAAAATAAAAATAAAGCAGGGCTGGCATAGAACAGTAAGTCAGAGTCAACTTGAAGAGTGACAGTTCCCATTTATCTTATCTGTTCAGGGAGGGACTTGGGAAGAGAGCTCAGTCAGTAAAGTACCTGCTTTGCAAGCATGAGGCCCTGAGTTCAGATCCCGGGCACCCACATAAAAGCCAAGCACAGATCCATGCAGTGAAAATCCCAGTGCTGAGGAGGTAGTATAGGGAGACAGGAAGGTATCTGGGGCTGAGTTCACTAACTAGAGCCTGAGCTCGAGAGTCACCTAGAAACCCTGTCTTAGAAAATAAGGTGGTGAGCATTCAATGACAGCACCAAGGCTGACTTCCAGCCTCCACATGTGCATATGCACACTGGCATGCTCATGTAGGTACACATGTACACACACATGTACACACATATTATGTATCCTAGTTCACTGGTGCCTTGGAAGATTGGCTTCTCTGTGGAATTGTTTCCTGGAGACACAGGAAGCAAGGGGACCCAAAGCTCTTGGACTCCAAGATAAAAAGGGGTTACTCAGTCTCATTTCATTAAGGAATGTGTGGTTGGATTATTTGCATTGCACACGTGCTGTGGGCTCTTTTCTGAGGAATGCAGTAAGTGGTTTCTTCCTTGTGTGCAGGTAGCATCTGCCAACCTGACCTGTTGATGGAAAATTGCCTGACAGCCGAGCTTTTGATGCTAAGCTTCACGTAGGTAGAAGGAAAGTTTCCTGCACCTCCTCAGCAGTACTGGGTGGTCTTACCTGCTTTCCATCCCCACCCAAGCAGACCCCCCCATGAGTGGGAATAGGGCTGGGGGCAGCAAACTCCAGGACATTTTCCCCAATGTGGAGTGTGAGGCGGGACCCACCAGCAAACTCTGATGAAAACAAACGAGCACTAAATTAAAAAGAATGTTAACTACAGATCAGCTGCCCTGGCTCCTGACAGCAGATTTAATTCTTCCCTCCTCTCACCTGACGGAGCTTCGCCCGCAGGGTTTGCATCAATTATCTGTCGACATGCAGAAAATGATTGATGAGCTGCCTGCGGCGCTGGAGTACACTTTGTCAACCACTCATCATTTATACATCTTATCTCTGCCAGAACAAAAGACAGGATGGCCCCACACTGATGGTGGGGACGGGAAGGAGGGTGTGGGTGTGGGGGGGCAGGTAGTAGGGGTGAAGCCAGTATCCAGGGGGCCCACAGTGATCAGGTTGGGTGAGGAAGTGCTAAACTGTTGACTCAAAGTTCGCTGGTCAGCCGGCTCTGCCCTGGCCACCAGCCCTGGTTTTTGTAAAAGCTGTTTGATTGTCCGCTCCAGAAGGTCTGGAGATGCATGCAGAGAACTGCATGCAGTTTTATTTACAACACCACCTAGGATGAGATTTGGAAGCACGGCAGCCATTTCCACAGGTGGTCTTGTACTGGAAGACAGAGAGGAGTCAGTCAGCCTGTTGGATATGACTTGTGAGGTGTGTGTGTCTGTGTCTGTGTGTGTGTACAGGTGTCCAGGAGAGCTTTGGGGAAATTGGTCTTATTTGATAACGGCAGGCTGAGCAGTAAAAATTATGCTGATTTACTTTTTTCCTTAAAGCTGAAGAGAAGCTCAAATTGTTTTCTCTCAGAATGAAAATAAATAGTGATGACAATGCAGGTTTCCAGTTTATTCCCTACCTGAGTGGAAACTCACTCTTAGTCTATTCATGCAGAGAGGTGGACAGAGAACACTGGGTCGAATAAGTCTTTCAGCCACCACGATATTCAATGATATGGTAACAAACCAAGATGATGACCATTATTTCTCATAACCCCTACAGACAAAACAGTTCCAGCATGGCTGTATCTCTGTGAATTTACTCTCTGAAAGGCATCTCGCACATCAATTTTCCTTTCTTTGAAAGAGAGAGTACTAACAAATTTAAGTGAAGTGACTTAGTTATATAATTTGAAAAATAGGTCAAACAGATTTCTTGGTAATTGGTGGAGCGGAATTAAGGCAATCCTAACCAGTTTTGTAATGTAATAGGAATTTTCCTATGTTAGAATTTGATGTACTACTTAAAATTATTAAATAATTAATAATAATAATAATAGTGACTCATGGGCATAGTTATTAAGTTAATTTTTTAAAAAGAGATGATAGGGCTATGCGGTAGCGTACAAAGAAGTTACTGATCATGAAAGCATTGTGGACTGCAAAAATCCCAGCATCACCAATAGGCCCAGCACCTTCAGGATAAGAATTCACTGCCCTTTAAGATTCCTAAAATGGTATCTTGAACTTGGTGGTAGATTTTATTGCTATGACTATATGAAGCTTTGGCTGCTAAAGTGTTAGATGAAAGGACTGGTGACTAATCATCATGACTTCAAGTGTGGTCACAGAAATATCATGCAGCCTGCATTACAACACTGGTCTCTCCTCCACCAGTGGAGAAAGGTGGCCACAGAGAGTCCACAAGTCCCACATTTTTCGTTGTTGGTAGACATTCCCCAGGGATATGGTCAAAAGAGGCTTCTGGCTGAGAAAAAGCCCTCAAAGGGCTCTTAACCTCAGAATTAGTAACTGAAGAGTAATTATCATTAAATTCTAGAGTTGAACACAGATGGGTTCTGTATGATGAACTATAAAGTGACACTACCAAGTTGGGGACATGTGATTGCTTCGAGATGAGGTATATTCTAGATCCCCACCTGTGACTCCTTGTGGAATTGAATGACCCTTTCACAGGGGTCACCCAAGGCCATCAGAAAACACAGATATTTACATTATGATTCATAACAGTATCAAATTTACAGTTATGAAGTTGCAATGAAAATAATTGTATGGTTGGGGGTCACCACAATATGAGGACCTGTGTTAAAGGGCCACAGCGTTAGGAAGGCTGAGAACCACTGTATTAGAATGAAGTGGTAGCCTCATGTGCTGCTATGGCTAGGGCTATGATTTTTTTTTTCTGTTTTGATAACACTCAAACCTTCCGTCTGGTCCACAGTAACTTGTTTGACATTTATCTTGAAAGCTCCAGAAGGTGTTGGCATTTTTTCGTAGGCTACTCTACTGCAGTGTCACTAACCAGGTGGCTTAACCCAAATGTGATGTCCCAGAAAAGTGAAGTGAGACAACTTCAGGGTCAGCTCATCCTGCAGACAGGGAGAAGCAGTTGTCCAGCCCTCCTTCCTCCACCCTCCTCCGTCCAGCCCATTTCATCACTTGGCTTGCAGGCGGGATTTCCACTGTGTCCTCATCGCATCTTTGACTCTGTTTCTGCTTCTGTAAACAAATTTCCTCTTTTCATAAGGACGCTAGGCTTTTGGGCCCACCTTCATGGCCTCATTTGAGCGTGATTGTCTGTGATGACTTAATTTTCAAGTAAGACCACACTCACAGGACCCGATTAGAGCTCCGGTGTCTTTTCAGGAGGACCTAGTTCAACCTCTAACTGAGTTCCTTGGGATCCTTCTTTAGTTTGGTTCCAGTTTTTGACATAAGATCTTGTACACGCCTTGCCGGCCTGGAACTTGGGGTCTTTCTCCCTCAGCCTCCCCAGAGGTGGGATTACAGGCATGTATCACCACATCCAGGGAAGTTCATGCAAGAAATTTTCCTCTCACTGCTTCTTGTAATTTACAGCTGGTTTTTTCTTAAAAAGAAAACCATAAAAAGACATATGATGGCTGCTTGTGAATATTTGGTAAATTAAGAAATAAAAGACACTTAAAACTCTACATTTTCTTAGAGATATAAAAATAGACTTGATTTTGTTTTGTTTTCCACCGCTGGGGTGTTCTACTGAATTCTGGGTCCAGTCCTTGGTTGCCTGAGATAGGCTCTTCCTATGTGGCCTAACCTACCTTCAGGCATGATTCTCTTGTGTCTGTGTCCCAAGTGCCAGACTTAAAGGGATGTGCTACTGTAACTGGCCAACAGAGAATTTTAAATGTGAAGTTTACATTTGTATTAGCTCATGCTTGTACAAGTCATGAAGTCAGACATCACTCTGAGTCTTGCTGTCTGAAGGTTCAAACAGCTTTGTTACTATGAGGCTGAGCAAAGGAAAAAAAACAAAAAACAAAACCTTGTTTCCAGCCCTTTTAACAAATGCACATCAGAATGAGTTTAATTGCTCCAAAGCCTAATGCTCTCTGTCTTTGAAATGATCCAGGAAGGCAGGCACAGAGGTTATTCATTTTTTAAAATTATTTTTCCCTTGATTTGGCAACAAACAGGAAGGAATTCTGTGTGTTTATCTCTGCTGGCGTTTTAGAAGTGTGGATGAATACACCAAACTAAAGGGCACTAGAAAGATAAGTTTCCCTGACATCGGCAATAACTCTTTTATATCGCCAAGTGGCTATTCTATATGTAGCATTCAGAGGCAAATATAAAAAAAAAATGATGTAAAGGCAAAATTATTTCCTTGATAACACTTGTTTTAAACACCCCGCCACTAAATAGCTAAAAGTCTCAAAGTGAATGCCTAAACCATATAAAAGCCACAGGCACACTTACATAAATTCTTAAGATTAAAGTAATAACTTCTAGAAAAAGGTGGGAGAAAACATACTACAATAAATCTGTTTGTAATGGTATTTGGGCCCTACCAACTGCTTTCATTGGTCTCCGGTGGCTTACATATAAAACAATACATTTGATGTATGATTTCAATTCCTTATGGAAAACTGTTCTATCTACAAGCAGCCTGTCAACGAGAATACCGCAAAACCTCTGAGTCCCAACATGAGGTAGGACTGTGGGATATAACTTAAGGTCACAATTTGTTCTCGCTTGGTCAGGTTTAAGACTATAATTGAAGAATGCCTGACCTGAGGGAGGTGAGCAAAAGGTGGGGTGGGTCTGTTTATTTATGTGAACTAGAAATGGGAAAGATGTCAGAGCTTGAAGTTAAATGGCATTGCTCTGCAAGGAGAGGAGTAACTCTCCAGAAGGGGCTCAGTCCAAGGAATGGCTGCCAGGGGAGTCTGTGCCCTACCTCCTAGTCCATGGCATAGGGCAGCTGCCAGCTCTGGAAAATCAGCCTTACATGGGTAAACCTATTTTCTTGGTAGTGAAACGCATGCTGCGGGAAAGTTTGAGTGGGGGGGGGATGGGGACGGACGGACGGATGGACGGACTGCAGAATGAAAATAAATGCCATTCCAATTGGTCTTTAAATATCTGCCTTTCATCATGACATCCGCCTCTGTGTTTCAGCCACCATTTTTAAATCCCAAATTAAACTTGTACGTGTTTAAACAGGGAATTATACAGTGAAAAATGTCTACAGTTAGAGGAGGGCAATATACAGCTCCCAGAGGCTACTCTTGAAATGATATCTTTCCAAGCATTGTCCTGGCTCTTACCATTCCCTAAGTCACCCTCTTGTTCCTTGCTTTAGAATCACAATCCTAGGAAAGTTGGCCAATATTTCCCAAGTATCACATTGGGGGTGGGGCAGTGACAGCCTTGAGTAGTTACTTTGTATCAATTTTCCATTTTGTTTTCCTTGTTTTGAGACAAGGTCTCTCACTAGATCTCATCAAGTAGACTAGCCTTACTGGCTAGGGAGCCCTAAGTATCTGCCTTTCTATGCCTCTCCAGTGCCATGACTGGCTTTCTTTTTTCTTTTTTTTTTCCTTTCTTTTCCTTTTGTTTTCTTCCTCTCCTTTCCTTTTCCAAGGATTCTAAAATGAAGCACAGATGCTTGTAAGGCAAATGCTGTACAGAATGAGCTATCTCCCCAGCCTCCTTTCCTAATCAAATTTCTTAAAGGGACCACCCCCCCAACTTTGGCTGAATCCCTATGTATCCTTGCCCCAAGCTAAAGGTTTGTATAGGGACACTTTCTCCCTCAAGCTTTCTCAAGAATGTTTTCTCAAGAAAATAAGCTCCCAGGCCAAAGAACTGACTTCTGCAAAAAAAAAAAAAACAAAAACAAAAACAAACAAACAAAAAAGCAACAACAACAAAAAAGTAGTATGATTTCTTCTCCCCTAGGTACCATCCATAGAAAAGAAGATAGAAAGGATTACCTAGGAATAGCTGTGTGTGTGATGCATATTTTACTGGAAACCCCTTTTCTAAGTTTCTTAGCCTCATCATCTCAGAAGATGATTCAGATGACCTTGCAAGACCCAGATACTTTATCACATCAATCTTTCAATCATTATCAATCAAGTCATACATCATAATAATTTTGACAAACTTCCACCTTTTAGCCTTTTGGGCACACACATCTTCTGAGTGTACCATGTTCATGCTTGTACTTGCTTACGTATTGTCCACACATATTCTGCACACACGGGCTTTAATTTTGCCTGCACACATTTTCTAAGTGTGTGGATAGAAACTTAACAGTCACTCCTAACACAATATGTTTCTAGGTATTGAGTTGATATGTGTAAAACCATAGTTTATTCCGGGGTTATAAAGTACTTCGTGGACTGAGGATGGCTCAGCGGGTTAGAGTGCTTACTATGCAAGTATGAGGATCTGAGTTCAATCCCCTTCCCAGGAAAAAAGCCAGATGTGATCACGGCTCACACTCGAAGTCCCAGTGCCTGGGAGGACACCATAGGCATAGATGCTCATATATCTCCCTGGGGGTTACTGATTAGCCAGTTTAGCCTAATACATTAATTCCAGGCCAGCCAGGCACACTATCTCCAAAAAAAAAAAAAAAACCAAGGTGAATGAACCCTAGAGAATGATGTTCATGCCTGCCTCTGCCATCGCATACACAACACACAAAGAACTTCATGTCCCCTTTGACCTTTCCTTCTGGATTTAATTAAGCAAGTGAACTTCTACGTGTGGCTGCGTTTGTGCACCCACACTTACAACACTGGACACTGGTGGGAAGTTGACACTGCAGTGTCTCTTAACTTCTTGTAGAGTTATGACAGGAACAGACACACCTGGGACCTGGCAAGACCTGGCTATTATGTCAGACCAACAGGACAAGTATTAGGCTTCTCACAATTACTGAGATTGAGAAAACAGACTCTCAGTTTTCCTAGCCTATTTCAGGTCATGGAGAAGAAGGTGAGTCTTTCAAATCCTGCTCTCATGGGGTGTTTAGAAGGGAAGTGTCTCTCTGGGGATGGAGGTCCTGTCTAATTTCAATGTTATCTGGAAAGAGGGGTGGACCAAAATCAGTGTTTGGGTTCTATTTGGTTTCTATCATTGAAAATTGTATAGGATTCAATAACTTATAGTTTTGTTAGATATTAGTTTAGTTAATTGCAGAAATATGCTATATTTTGTTTCTTGTATACATTTTTGAAGTTAAGTAGATAGTACATGGATAAAAAATAAGCAATGTTTGTCTATTTAGACAGATGATAAATGATTTTCAAAAACATCACAGATCTGCAGAAAATGGCGTTTAAGATGTTTTGATAAGAAAAGGGTTTTGTAACAGAGAGATGTCTGCTTCTGGCAGCACTCTTGAGCTCCTTGATAAAAGATGATGGACATTAAAGAAACAAATGTGGAAAGATAGTCACTGGACAATAAACTGCTGATAACAGGCTGTCTGTCCAGTCTTTGAACAAGCAGGACACTGAAACATCAACTGACCAACATTACAGGGATATTGGTCTACTCCAGGACACAAAAGACACTTCTCATGGATTGGAGGTTTGTGCTTAAGATATGTTCCTTTCTGAGCCAATCTCTCTGCAAGGAGCATGGACTATGCCACCCCTATATATCTCTGTTTGGGTTAAGGATTATTTTAAGTTCATTGCTTTTCTCTTTCCTTCTTTTGTTCATTCTTCTTTTTCCTTTTTCTTTCTTTTTTTGGTTTTTTGTTTTTTGCTTTTCAATTGAGACAGGGTTTCCATGTGTCGCCCTGGCTGTCCTGGAACTCACTCTGTAGGCCAGGCTAGCCTCTAATTCAGAGGGCTGCATCCCTCTGCCTCCTGAGTGCTGGGATTAAAGGTATACATCATCACCTGGCTGCTGATCACTTTTCTAAGACTGGTAACACAGGAAAAGTTCTGAAAAGGGGTTGGTTGCATCTATGAAAGAAGTCACCACTCACAAGGCTGCCTCTTCTCTATACGAGAAGTATGACTTTATCACTGGAGAATCTTAGCAATGAAAAGATGCTAAGGGAGTCCTCAGACCAGCTTCACTCTGCATCTCCACACTCTACCTGAACAGCTCCCAGTCCTGTCCTCTATTGAAAACGCCTGTCTTTGTTTCTATTGAGTACTTCATTAAACTCCTTCTCTCCAGTTAACTTGACTATCCCCTTTGCTAGACTCAAACATAAATGAGGCAGTTAGTATTAAACACTTGTTGGTTTCTGTGTTCTTTATTGTATGTGAACATGCACGTGTGTGTGTGTGTGTGTGTGTGTGTAGAGGACAGATGTCAATGTTGGGTGTCTTTTTTAATTGCTCTCCACTTTGTTTTGGAGACAGGATCTTTCACTAATCCTGGCACTCACTGACTGGGTAACCACCAAGCCCTAGGGATACTCCTGTCTCCAGGGCTCCAGTTCTGGTATTATAGATGTGTGCCCCTGTGCCTGGATTTTTTTACATGGACTCTAAGGGATCAAACTCAGTTTCTTAGGCTCATTCAGCAAGCATTTTATGGGCTGAGCCATCTTCCTATTCCTGTGTTGTTAATCTTCTGTTTCAAGGATCCAGCCCAGTCAAGAGGTATGAAGAATGGAGGCAAAATAGGGTTTTCTTCCTTATAACCCTTTAATCAGCAATGGATTACAAAAAAAAAAAAATGTGTATTTCCTTCTCACAACACAGTTTTATTACTTTGAGCTAGTCTGGCAATATCTACTGGCTGATATTCTGACTCTGGGTTGCTGATCTTCTGTAATGACTAAAGATCATCTGTAATTACCATGCAGATTGTTATAGAGTAAATGAATGCAGATATGCATGCCATGTTCCTGCTCCTAAATAGGTTAAGTATTCCCCACCTGATGTGTCTCCTGCCATTAATTTGCTGAGTAAACACTCTTTTTATAGTTGAAAGATCAGTTTCATTTCAGCCTGATTATTCCAGCCATTCCAAATTAGGTTTGTTCAAATTAATGAGACATTATTAAATTAGAAAGGTGACCTGGATTGGAGATTATAGTCTTGTCACAAATCTCTCTGACACTGGACCTGTGTCTGGCTTGCAAGCCCCTTTACTGATCAACGACAGTGAAAATTCCTTCTGAGATCTGCAAACCAGAGTGCCACCTGCTCCTTCAGCTTTGGCCATTGACCATGGACACAAAGGATCTGCCATCTAACCCTGTTCTGCCTTGGCTCTGCTCTGCCCAGCGTTTCCAGGGTCTTCATCCTAACTTCCACTGACTCTCCTGTGTCAGCACACTTGCAAGTTGTCTTGCAGGCATGTCCACTTGCCCAGATTCTCTTGATTGACAGCACATCCTCCTGTGGGCAAGTTTGGGAGAGAAGTCTTTACACCTCCTCTCCCCCTTCTCTTCATGCACAGCTCCCCCTGGGCTAGTAGACATTTCTCACTTGGCAGAAGCTCTACAAGCTTTAGGGCTTAGCTTACTCCTCATGGGGACAGTTCCTTTGACATTAGTTGATTTTGGGTACATACAATTTAATTTTAATCTTAATTCTTGATTAATATCACACCATCATCAGTGGGTTTGTTTGCAGCGTTCTTACTCCATCTATCCACACATTTCCAATAGTATAATAATAAATGAACCTACGTTAAGAACTAGAATATAGATTTTATTATTTTTTCTATCTAGGATTATTTGCTATAATCATGCTATTGAATTTTGTCTTTAATATGCTATTCCAGCTAGGTGTGATGTGGTTCATGCCTGTAATCCCAGCACTTAAGAGGCAGAGACAGGAGGATCACAGCAACTTCAAAGCCTTTTTTTCTCTAGAGTGAGTTCCAGTTGGGCCAGAATTCTCTAGCAAAACCCTGTCTCAAAACAAACAAGCAAGCAAACAAACAAACACCTGCCCCTAGAGGCATTACAGATGTGGCTGCTATGTCACATGTGCATCAGTAGGTAGCAGAAAGGAGAGAGGCTATATCTACATTCAGTGTTCTGACCTGTGAACATCTGAATGAATAGTAGCCTAACATTCCTGGGGGGGAAAACTGGAGGCCAACACCACTTTGGACCCATGGGGTAACCTGTGACAACTACCAGACCAGTACCAGGCAAGCACCAGATTGGCTCCCAGGACAGGAAGCAAGCCAGAAACTAGAAGAACTCTGCCTGGCCCTGGAGGTGGGGGTTGTGGAGACCCAGCCCTGGGGTGAGATCTGGCCCAGATGGGGTCACAAGAGCAAGAGAGCTGTCCCTGCCCCTCACATGGTGCAGCCCTTGGGAGAGCAGGCCTTGCACCTTTCCATAGTAGAACTGGCCCTGCAACTGGGGGTTGCAGCTCCATAATCAGGGTTTTGAGTTCACCCACCCCAACATCTATTCCATGGATGAACTGCTGAAGTGCAAGATGAGGCCAGTTCCACAACCCAGGACTGAAGGATCTCCATGACACAGGACAGTCACAGCATATCTGAGAGGAGTTCCAGTCAGGTTCCAGCATTGACAAAGTAGCAGAAACCAGAGGCCTCGTACCAGACCAAGGAGTCACTATAATGAACATTTGCAAGCAAAATGTGTGGACAAAAGGGAATATTGTGGGACACACTGAGACACACTGCAGCCTCCACAATGAGATTTTATTTTTTATGCTGGGACAGATTGCAAGGGCAGAGGGTGGGTCTGAGGGGAGGTAGAAGATGAGAGGGAACAGGGTGCATGATATGAAATTCACAAAATAAAAATTTTTCAATAAAAAAATTAAACAAAAAACCAAAAAGGAAAAGAAAAAAAAATCAAAACAAGCAATGCCCTAAATTTATAATAGCTATATACCATTAAGTTTAAAAAAAAGATTTTTAACACAGTTATATAATTGCATAATATGTTGCTTGCTCTTTAAATTTTTACAGAAATATGCAAGGTCAGGAGTTAGATCCCAAGGCCTTGAGCATGCAAACCAGGTGCCCTACCCTTGAGCTACCTCATGTATGTAGTCCTAGCATTCTCTTTAACAATGAAGTAAGTGTAAAGAGGTGCCCCCCTATAGTCTGTATTTGATTATGTGGATGTCATTTCCAAAATCCAAATTTTATATATATATATATATATATATATATATATATATTTGTGTGGTTATATATATGTGTGTGTGTGTGTGTGTGTGTTTACCTTTTAAGTTAAGAAGTAGGACCTCAGCAGTCCAGAAATTGTTAGAATATGTTGCCCAGAGAGAAGGAAAACCATTGCTGCTATGCAAAGAGGAGAAGCAGGAGCGGCAGGTGTTCACTGAAGATGGTGGTCTCTATGCTCTAGTCCTAGTCTAAGTTTTCATCATTTGCTGGATGATGAATGTTTCCTCTCCTACTCATTCCTACCTGAATGAGTAGGAGAGGAAACACCTCTCCTACTCATTCAGGTGTTCGCATTCAGAGTGCTGGTTCTTCCCGTGCCAGTGTCTTCATCTCCAGTAACACATATGGAAGAAAGGTAAAATCCTAGCCTCTAGATTCCTGAAGAAGTCTGTGTGACACCATTGTGGAAACAGGGGGTGCATCTTGCTGGTGAAGACCTCTCCCCTGGCCTGCCTGGAGTTTCACAACTCCACAGTCCTTGCATTGCCAGTTCTTGAAGGCCTTGAAGCTGTTATAGGCCTCCATTAAAATGCAAATGTCCCTTTCAGCTCATTACCACCTAAATCTTCCATGGAGATTAATTTATCAGATCCTTTCCCATCAGACACCTGGCTGGAAACAGAGCCTGTGGGAATGGGCACCTGGCTGACAGGGGACACTATGGGAGGCGGAGGGCAGTTACAAAGAAGAGGTAAGGATGTGCCCAGAAAACCAACCCACCCTCCCTAGAGTTTGGCCACTTGCCAGCTCATCCCTGCACAGACCATTAAAGTCTAACTTGGCCAAATACACGAAGGCTATGCCTGAATCCTTGGGGGGGGGGGGGGAACGTTTCTTTAGAATGAACTAGAGGAGAATGTGCACAAAGATCTCCAATCAGCCATGGACCCCTCTGAGCCTGCACATAACTGTAGAGAGCCCTTCAGCACTTGTCACTTGATGACAGAGACCTTAGAACTGAGTTCTTTATTAGCCAGCCCCAAGGCCCAGCCTGCTATATAAGGCAGCCATTTTGAGGCCTGGACAGGCTCTGTCAGACAGCTTCAGCTGGGATGTTTGTGTGGTTCCTCATCTGCTTTTGTTTGACATCCAAACAACTCTTTGGAAATGTCTGCTTGGCCTTCTCTCACAAAGGGGTCTCAAGAGTGTTGTCTGAGGCATTTGGGCTGCCTCTGTCACTCACATAAACATGTGCCCCTCCCCACCCCTGCAGGACAACTCCCCCAACAACCTGTGCCTTTGCCCCAGCTGACCCTGACCCTTTAACATGTCAGAAGCTACTAAAAACACTTTGGGTGTCATAACAAGGCAAAATGAAGTCTTCACAACCTGTCTGCTAAACAGACCTTTTGGGGTATTGCTTTCTGTCACCTCTCTTTGGATAGAGCTTGTCTGGGTTTGTGGGCAACAGAACCATGGGCCTTTGTTTTCGCTCACTGTTGTGTGGAATTCCCCCCTCATTCATTAATCATCCTTTTGCCTATTTATTCGGGTGGCAAGTATAGCGAACACACTTAGCTTGTGCTTTTGTTTGGGTGGCACCCTTTGTGAGGACCAAGGCAGAGCTAATTATTAACTGCAAAAGGAAGACAAAACTCCCAGCGAAGAACCAAATGCTGCTGCACACACTGAGACTCTGTGTGTGTGTGTGTGTGTGTGTGTGTGTGTGTGTGTGTGTGTGTGTGT
>CAJQZJ010032031.1:15855870-15891933 GCA_907164525.1 Lophiomys imhausi | reverse complement strand
TGTGTGTGTGTGTGTGTGTGTGTGTGTGTGTGTGTGTGTGTGTGTGTCTCAAACTCTAAGCGCTTTTGGCCGAGCAACTGTGGTGGCTTTATTCAGCTGGGAGCTGGGGGAGCAATGCCAGCACTCTCATGATTAATAGAGGCAGTCTATTAAAACCCAACTGAGCAGAGGGTTCAGGGAGTCTGTGTGCACCCCTGGACAACGCAACTGGGCTGAAGACATTAGCAGGCACATACAGGGCTTGCAGCTTCAGAGGTGAGGTCTAAGTGGGCTCATCCATCTCTGAGTTTATATTTCCCAAAGTTTAGAGACTCCTGTTGTCAGATTTCAAAGCCTTTCCTCCCTCCCACTGGCCTCCATTAACTCTTGAGTTACAGCTCCTTGTCTTTGGACTGTCACCCTCCAGGAGAGATCTTTCCTCTCCTTGGGCACTAAAGGCATTGCTGAAGCTCATGGCCACCTCCGGTCACTTCTGTCACACTATGCAGTTTTATTCTCTCTATGAAATCTGCCACCATTAGACTTAGGTTTTGTTTATGAATTTTCTGGCAGTTGGGCTACTAAAAGGTAAATCTTTGTACCTTAGCACTTAACTCCTAGACCATTGCCAGGCATGAATCAGAAGCCCATTAAATTTCTTGCATAAGTAAGGAGTGGCTAGTTCTATTATCCATTTTCCCTGTTGGTAAGGTCGTTAGAGCACAGCAAACTGGTTAACAAGAAAAGCAAACAATCTCAGAAGTTTATTAATAAATGTATGGAACACTCAACAATGAGTTATTAGAAAAGGCAGTTAGAACTTGGACTTAGAAACATCTTTAAGACATTTTTAGAAAAAAAAAACATTTTTAGAAAAATGGGTAAAATAAAGGAAAAGGACTTTGGATTTCCAGGACATCAAATAGGAAGCTGAAGAAGTGGAAGAGGTTCTGGGTAAGGGCTCAGGAGTGCTAGGGTCCCTCAGGGTCACCTGGTGGCTTAAGGTTTAGAGTTATCTCCTGAGATTAATCTTCTGTTCTCCCTGGGATGTGGAGGAAAGAGATTCCTTCAAAAATTTATGTCTTGCTTTTAGGCAAATAGGGAGAGAGTGGAGATCTTATATCTGCTTTATCTCAGTGGTCTTTAGGTCAAAATAATGAGTCTGTTAAAGTGGCATGTTTGGGAGTTCACATTCTGATGTCTGAATCGCTGGATGAATAAATGGGTAAATGAGTGTAAGGATTATCTTTCCTCCAGGTGTACAGTCCTATAGCTTTTCCTAATCACAGGTTCTCAGCTCCAGTATCTACTTTCTATGTAAATACATTGTGGGAGTCCTTCCCTCATCCTGTCCCATCCTCTGTCATTGTTCTAGAGGATCTATCAAACTTCCTTTGACTTTCAGATAAGACTTAAAAACCTGTGGCTTTGTTTCTAATATGTCTACTCCAACCTCAGATTTCCTCTTACCTATGCATCATTTTTTTTCCCTAATGACCAATTACTCATTTCTGTGCCAATATTAGGTGGTTCTTGCCTTCATCAGAGTCTGGTTCCTACATTATGAAATATGTGGGCTCCCATTCCAAAATGAGTCCATTTCTCAATTCTTTTTAAAACATTAATTAAATGTGTATGTGTGTGTGTGTGTGTGTGCCTGAATGTGTACATATGTACCACAATGATACAGTGCCATAAGGATAACTTGGAGGAGTTTCTGGTGGCTTTAATCACATGATAAACTGGGAATTGAACTCACATGGAGGTCCACTTGCAAGAGCAAGAGTGTTAACTGCTGAGCCATCTCTTTGGCTCAACTCCCTTCTGAGTCCTTTATTCTTTTTCACTAGTCTGTTTTCTATTGATGAGTCAAAGCTGTCTATTTTTTACTACAAAATGCTAGCAATGTATAATAATTTTAATTGTGTAATAGAAGAACAAAATTTTCCCCTCTGTTATAGAGTGAATTTGACCCTTAACTTTTCATGTAAAATTTGGAATCTACTTGTAATTCACTAGAAGTCCAAGTGAAGTTTTCATTTTAACCACAGAAAACATGTACATCAGACTGGGGAGATGGAGTCTTCCCATCCATACATATGGTTTCCATCATTTTCTAGGTTTTTTAAATGTAATTTTTGATGACTTCAATATATTTATAGCATTTTAAAACCATTGCCAGTGTTGGATTTTAGAACATTTTTGTCACCCCATAAAGAAACCCTGTATGCATTAGCACCTCCCCTCCATTTCTCCCTCCTGTGGGTACTAGACAGCCACAGAATTGCTTTCTATATATATGGATTTACCTATTGTAAACATTTCATACAAACAGGATCATGCAGCATGTGGTATTTTGTGGTGTCTTCTTTCACTTATGATAATGTTCCACAGTTTACCCTGTTGTAGGTAGACCAGAACCTGGTATCAGGTCTTAAACATTGGCTTTAAGGGACATTCTAGATCCAAACCTTAACATGGAACATGTGTCCTTTAAGTTGTATTTCTTGTTCCCTGGTGACCTATGAAAAAGCAATTGACTATACATGTATATCACCCAACTTACCTATAGTTTCTCAACAATATATATATTTTTGAGTTGGCAGTTAAATCATCTATGTACTAGAAGTTTATTTCTTCCTTCTAAGTCTTTGTGTCTTTAATTTCTTTTTCTTATCTTACTGTACTGTATGCACTCTTCCAGTGTAATAAAGAACATAAATGTGGAGATCTGATACCCTTTTTAGGAAGGTTTTGAGATCTAATTCACGTAATGAACTCCTCATCTCAGAGTGTCCATTTGTTTGGTGTTTGGTGTGGTCACAAGATCATGTGGCCACCACTGTCCACTTTCAGAATAGTCATTCATTCCAATAGAAATTCTGCAACTTTGCATGGTCACTCTGACTTCATCTCTCTTCAGACCCTGAAAAATCATAATTTACTTCCCATTTCTGCAATTTTTGTCTGCTCTGGATGTTTTATATGATTAAAATCAGATAGTATGTATCTGGCTCTCTCACTTAGGAAACATTTTCAATGCTGATTTTTGTATATCTTGCATTGGAATTTCATTTTTATGGCTAAATCATATTTCGTTAGATTATATTTTGTTTATCTGCTTGTCAGTTGATAGACATTTTTGCTATATCTGCTTTTTTGATTATTTTGAGTAATGTACCTATGAATATTTTCATGTGTGTGAATATGCTTTCAGTTCTCTTGGATAGATAATTAGGATTGGGATTTTGGGGTCACATACCAGCTCTTAACATTCTTACAGGAATTATTACAGAGGTAGCAGTTGTCAAATGTGCTTACTGTCAAGTTCTTGATTTTACAAGGATCGTATACTGTTAGCTTTTTATTTGAATCTATTATTTGTCAGATAAATTACGTCCTATGTAACTATATTAGTACAAGAATTTAAATCATACAGTTGTCTCTTCATTATAGTACAAGGACATACAGCATTATCTTCAGGGGAATACAATCCTGACAACAGAGCTTTATTACTGACTAAGTTCAGTTCACACAGTAGAGGCAGGGTGAGGTTACTGTCAGCACTCTTCTTCCCTAGAGTCACTCTTCCCAAAGCTTGCACTGGCCCATACATCTAATAAGTATCAGCCTCCAGCGTTGGCCATATGAACGATTATGTCTGAAAGTTGTCAGAAGTTTCGGTTGTCTCTGATGTCACTGTGGTTGATAATGAAACTTTATACCTGCCTGAAAAGGGAACTATGACTTATTCTCCATCCTTGTCTGTCGCTGACATCATACCTGATCCTTTTCGCATTAAATTAGTGGCTGGATATGACTCCTTGTCTTGCTTAATCATTGGATTTGGCCATGCTTCCCTTAAAATTTCCAAACTATTTCTCTTGTTGCCATGGCAAAATCCTTGACGGAAGCAACTTAGTGAAGGAAAAGCTTGTTTGGCCTCACAGTTTGAGGGTATGCTCCATCCTGGTGGGGAGGTGGCGGGAGCAGCTGCTGCCTAAGACAGCTGGGTCACATTGCATCTGCAATCAGGGAGCAGAGACGGGCGCTGCCGTGCTTGCTTGCCTCTTTTTACTCACTCTGGGACTTCAGCTCTGGGATGCTACCCTCATTGAGGGTGGTTATCCTTTCTCAAGCAGACCTTTCATGGAGCATCCTCACAGAGACACAGGGGCGTGTTCATAGTGAAATCAAATCCAGCCAGGGTAATAATAAAATTAACTTCACACTAAGACTTTTGCAGTCCTGGTCCCAGATAGTCCATTCTGTTTTCAGACTCCCTGTCAGAGCATGTGTCTCACAGGGTCATGTGCCAACTGAAATTAAAAAATAATGTGGCACACATGCACCCCCACCACACATGTATTGCTCATTGAGACTGTCAGTTGTTCCCCAATATTTGTTCCTTTGTTCTTTGTTAGTGTGTAAGGACTATTCGGCTTTTGATGGGAAGATTGTTCAGAAGTGCGGGGCTCTCATTCACTGCTGATAGGGAAGCAAAATGGAAAAGAGTTTTGGAAGATAGTCTTACAGAGTCTTGGAAAACTAATATCTTAATGTATGATCCTTTCTGTTGTTATTCATCTAAATAAACTGAATTTTTTTGCCCATACAGAAACCTGTGCAAAGATGTTTATAGAAACTCTATTCTTTAAAAAAAATTCTTATTAATTATTTGAGTATTTCCTAGAAATTATTTTAATCTTTATCTCTCATCCCTACCTTAACTCCTCCAAGATACCCCTGTACTTCATGTCCCTGCATTAAAAAAAAATACCCCACTGAGTCCAGTTTGTTTTGTCCATATATTCCTGAGTGTGAGGCCCTTGACAATAGTGTGTTTGTCCTACCATGGGAAACCTTTTTAGAGAAAACTCTCCCAGTTTACTGTCCATAAATTCTAAGTTGGGGTGGGGCCCATGAGCCCCTCCCTCCTTCACGCTGGAGTGTTGACTGGCTTGATCTTGTGCAGATCTTGTACAGGTAACCACAACAGCTGTGAATTTGTGGGTGCAGTGGTTTTATCATGTTCAGGAGATGCTGTTTCACTCTGGTCCTTCCTGATCTCTGGCTCCTACAATTTTCTGCTCCCTCTTCTTTGCTGGTTCCTGAGTCTTGGAATAGTGTGATACAGATGCCCCATTTCTGGATGAGCTGTTCACAGACATTCTCTTACTCTCTGCGTGTTGACAGGAGCAACTGGGATCTTAACTGCTTATGCTTGAAAGCAACCAGGGTGTCTTTCAGTAGATGAATGGAAACGCATTAAGAATAGTACTTGGTACCATAAAGAAAGGAGCTGTTAAGCCATGATCAGACATGAAAGACTTACAGGCATACTGGTAAGTAACAGAAGCTAATCTGAAGGGAGAACATGTACAATCTCAATTATATGCCATTCTAGAAAAGACGGAACCATATAGTTAAAAGATCAGTATCCGCTAAGGGTCCAGAGGAATGACTACATAGACACAACAGAGAGGGTGAGAATACAGTGTGCAAACAACACTGTGATGATTGACACCCGCTTGTCCAAAGCCACTACACATGAGGAGTCAAAGGTGGACCATAATGTAAAGAACTCAGCTGACGGTAATGTATCAGGAGAGGCCTATTAATAGCTAGATATATTAGATCACTGGAAAACTTATACATGCATAGGAATCACGCGTGTTTGGGGAAACTCTGGTCTACTTGATTTTGCTTTGAGAGTAAAACTGCTCTCCAGGGAAAAATCTTTTACAAAATAAAAGAATCGGTGGTAAATATTAGATAACTAGGTGGTGAATTCCTTCATGCTACTTAATTTTGAGTACTTTGTGGACTTTTAGTTATTTCGAACTGAAGATACAATTCTAAGCAAAGTTTTTGAATAGACATTGTGAGATAATTAGGAAATTTTGAACATTCAATGACTATTTGATATCAGGAATTTAAAGTTTTTGTAGATATGACAATGGTATTGCTATTATATTTTAAATGCAGGATTTATTATCTCTTAGAAATACCTAGGTATATGCATGGTTGAAACAGTATGATGTTTGTGACAGGCTACAAAAATTTCTCCATGGGAGAAGAGTCAAATAGATTAGTATGGATAGAGTAGAAACACATTAGCGTGTGTTGATTCATAGATTCATAAAGAGCTTCTACATTGTAGTCTGTGATCTTAAGTAATAATTATTTTGATAATTCTTCCCCCAAATAGTTTTTGAATAGTAAGTAGCTTTTTTAAAAAAGCAAAAATTGGGCAATGGCTCACTTGGTATAAAGTACCTGCAACACGAGCAAAAAGACCTGGGTTTGAATCCCCAGCACCCGGACTAAAGCTGAATGTGGCAGCATCCTGGGTTTGAATCCCCAGCACCTGGACTAAAGCTGAATGTGGCAGCATGCCTTTGTCATATTCGTGCTAGATTGGGGGAGATGGGCAGATCCCAAGAGCTCATTGGCCAGATAGTCTGGCTGAATGAATGAATCCAGGCTCAGTGATAAATCTTGTCTCAAGAAGGACATAGAGAAGTGGCGGCCTGGTAACTGATGTGACATCTGCCTTCCACATGCCTATGCATCCACATGACAGGTGTCCACACAATCACACCAAGCCATATGTACAGCGCGTGCGTGCGCGCGCGCGCGCGCACGCACGCACACACACACACACACACACACACACACACACACACACACACTGTAGAATCAATGTTCCTGGTCCACAGCCCTTTATAATGTGTCACAGGGAGTCTGTGATTAAGCAATATTACTTCCTCTCTTCAGAGTAAGCTGGGTTCTAGAGAAAGTATCATATGGAGTCCTTTTTATGTATAACAAGTCGTCCTCAGTGGGCTCATGAGCCCTAGTGGAGTGTGCCTGGGATTTCTTCCTCTGTCCCTCATCGCATGCCAAAAACCTAAAGTCATGTGAATGAAAGTGTGAGGCCCAAAACATCCAATAAACAGCCTCCGGAAGGTGAGAGGCAACTCATTCCAACTTTGTGATGTCCCCAGAAACTGTGCTGATAAGAGAAAAACACTAAAGAATAAACGAGAGATCAGCAAGATAATGGGGAAAGCAGAGGAGGACAAGGCAGCACTTTCTACTCCCTGGCTTGAGAAATGCATCATGCCAAGGAAGATAAATTGGAGAAACATGAGAAGGGAAAGAGATCTTGTCTCTGACTCATGTATTTCTCTTTAAGCGAATGAGCAATAACACAGAAATAAGAGAGTACAAAACAGAGCTGAAGGCTCAGCCAAAATCACACTTCCTAATAATCACCAGCTTTGGCAGAATGCTCAAAGGTTGTACTGGAGCAGTTTTCCTGATTTTGAATTATGCAAGTAATTCATGCTGATCAGAGTGTGGCCAGGGATCAAGAGCCATTTGCTAGTTAGAAACCAGGCCATTGGCCCAACACTGACTCAAGACTTCATTCTCCATATCCGGGAGCTTTGGATAGAGCTCAGAAACAAACAATACTTGTAAGCTCAATTGTTTGAGGGTATCTTGACAAATAACTTCTCATGTGAGGTATTTTTCCCTTTCTACCAGGCTACGAGATGCTGAAAAGGCAGTCTTACATAGTCACATAATAGGACACAGGAAGATGAAGGGAAATGAGATAGTACCAGAAATGGAAATTAAGCAAATAGAGCAAATAAGAAAAAGAAAATAATACAATAGGAAGAAAATTGGGTCCATGCCTCTCTGTTTTTAAGTAATGGCTGAATATTAGCTCCAGTTTCAGACAGCTACCTCCCTCCAAGTGCAGCACAATATTCTGTAGCATGCATTCCCCACCTTTGTTCACTTAGTTACACTTGAGAACTGACTAACTTCAGCTGGCAGGTCATCCCTGCCAACTACAAGTGGTTTTCCTTGAGGTCAAGATAAAAATCCCCAAACCGAACCACCACACACATGCAGTTCACACAACCTCAGGATTTGTTAAGATACTGGGTGCTGCGGTATTTGCCTGGGGACAACATCAGTTATGATAGGAAGCTGCTGTAAGATGATTATTTCTAGGGGACCAAAGTTTTATGTTTTTAGAAGGCAGGTAATAGATGGAGACAGGGAAAAAGGGAAGGAAGAGGCAAGATCAATAGAGAATCAGAAACAAAACAACAAAATACACACACACACCCTCTATTTTCAGTCCCAAGTCTCCTATTTATAAGCCCTGTGAATTTGTGCAATTTTTAAAAGTAAATTTTATTTTACTTTCAGAGGTTTTTTAAATATAGAAATTGGAGCTAATAATGCCTGTCTTTTTCAATGGTGAGAGTTATAGATAATGACATTCATTTAAAAAACTAAGCAATATAAAAGAGGGAGGCAGGGAAGGAGAGAGGGAAATAAAGAGGGAGAGAAGAAGGGAAGAAAGGAAGAGAGAGAATCTTCCCCAGAAGAGTGAATCATGTTCATGGTTCTCTTTCTATAATCCCATGTTCTAGACTTCCAAGAGTCCCACAAAGAACAAAATACAAATGTGTCATCTGAAACAAGTGCATGAGTAGTTCCATGAATATCACTAAAGTGTGCATTTCTTGTGACAATAGTGGCATTCTTGGAACATAAATGGAAGCTCAGTAAGCATGTCCTTGTACCTACATCAAAGATAGACAGTTGCAGCCTTGTTCTCAGTGTGACCCTCTTAGGGCTGGGCTTATTGTTGATGGATATTATCATTTTTAATGTCAGTAAATAATGTGTTGTCAGATAAATGACCTGTTTCCCTTCTGTGGTAAAAAGCTCATTCATCAAGAGGGAGCTTGAGTGGTGGAAAAATCTCAGTTGGACTGAATGTTTCCGACTGTGTAGGATAGGAGATGTTTTTATTAATCCTGCTTTCCCAGGCAGTTGGGTTCCCTTCTCAGCGTGGTTCTGGTGAATCAATGAATGTACGTGCATTCTCCACTGACCATGTTCTCCTGAGTGGAGAAAAAGTAAACTTTTTTTTTCTAGAACTTGAAAACTATGCTAGTACTTTCAAAGCATTTCTGGGAAGTAATGCATAACACAGGAAGAGCTCCTTCTACATAATTGAACTTGTTTCAGTCAAATTCTTATTATGAGGAATCGGTCGTAATAGTATAAAATGAGGAATCAGAGCAATGTGTTCTCATTGGCTTGGCTTCCAGCAGCTCTGAGGATCACAAAGATGTAAAAAAAAAAAAAAAAAAAAAAGTGGGAGAATCAAATACGTTCCAGACTCATAGTCTTTAGGACCCGGGGTACATGTGTTTCCTAGGATCACTGCTAAAAAAACATACTTCTTATTTCATCAGGAAGCCCCATGAGCCCATTGTCTTGCTCAAAAGTCACCATGTCACCTTCCGTGACGGGAGGCCTAATTTTAGTCAAAGCAGATAAGAACAATTTACTTTTAGAAGACTTTAGGCAGAGTGGCAAGTACTCCTACCATATTTTTCCCAACATAAGTGACTACATTTGAGAATGTTTCATTAAGCAAATAAATGTAGTATTTTAGGTCCATTCATGGACTCTTAAAGAAATTTGATTAGAACCTTCTCAAGCAACCATTTAATACAAATATCTAGCTTATTCTTTTATTAAACTGTTTTATCAGTGAGAGCTCAGTTGTGGATAATGAGTTTGTAGGCCATGAAAGGAGCTTGCACTTAAAACACTAATCATAAACAAGTGTTTTTTTACTAAGAAACAGTTACTTTGTCAAATGTCCAAATATCCAATGAAATCAATGAACACCGAAAGTTGTGTCAGTATGTCTTTCTCAGTCCCATCAAAGGTACATCAGGGAGATAGGAGTAAATGTTGGTTTTATGCTAGTGAACTGTATCCAGAAAGGGGGTCTTTTTTTTTCTTTTGGAGTAAGGTTTGATCAACAACAACCCATTTGCCAACTGTGGCTTGTGCCCAGCTTTTGAGTGTGTAAGCCAGGAATGGCTCTTACACCTTTAAAATACACACAGACACACACACACACAGTGAGAGAGAGAGAGATGTTGAGAAATATATAGGGCTTGCAAGTCTAAAGTGTTTGTTCTCTGTCTCTTTACAGAAAAAGTTTGCTGTGTATATTCTAGAACATTCAGATAAATACATTCTTTGACTTTCTATATAGATCCCTTTATATCTTTCTATTTCATATTTTAAAAATATTTTTATACTAATGAGTGTTTTTCCTCAATTTATGTCTATGCTCTACATGTATGCCTGGTGTCTGAAGAGGGCGTTAAATTAGACACCCTAGGACTGGAGTTAAGGATGGTTGTGAGTCACCAGGTGGTTGCTGAGAATCAAACATGGATTCCTGGAAGAGAAGCCTGTACTCTTAACCACTCAATCATGTTTCCAGTCCCTTGTATTTTATTTTTAGAATGAGCATCATACTTTGTAGGAAAAAAAATAGGGAAACCGTTTTGAAAGGCGCCTATTTGTGAATAACTTTGGAGATACTTTTGCTTACAAGAGGGACCCACTTGCTTTTGAATTATACAGAGAACTCAGAACTTTTATGCAGGCAGGCCCATTGCTCTATCTTTCCATAGAAATTTGCTGACTTTTTAGCCACAGCATGTTTAATTGTATAATTTTGTCACCAAACCCATGTCACTTTCCCGAACCACCTCAAAATACCCCTGAGTTCCAGGAAGTCCTGGCTAAGGAGTTGATGCAGCACATTACTGGGATCCCATCTGCGTGATTCTGGGTTTGCATGTTAATTGGGAAGCCACGTTCAGTGGTGACACAAATACAATGCCTTGTGAGTCAGCATGTGTGCAGTAATCCCGTGGCTTCAGTTTCCAGGGTTGAATGACAGTCCTCCATTTCTTTGCTGCTACTGTTTTGGACAACTTTGGTTAAATGTTAGCATTGTTCTGGAATATCTGGGATTTGATTGTGATATTTGGCAGTTAGAATTTGATATTGAGTGCAAGATCAGGCAGTTTGAAGATGAAGATGACAAGAAAAGGGAAAGGTCATTGATTGACAAACTATACCGTTTCTAACTGCATTTCTCTTGAGAACTCTGGTGTATTATTATCAGTTGCCAAATATATATGGACTGGACAATGGGAATATTGGTTTTACTTTATAATTTTCATAATTGTTGCCTAATTGTTCTTATTGTTTTGTATTGTATTTTTTGTTATAAGAAAAAAAAAGCCTTTTATTGGACTAAAAGGGGGACCTGTTGGGGGAGAAAAAGATACACCTTAAATTTTTAAAAAAGCAGATAGGAGGGTGATGGAAAAGAGCGTAGGAGAGTGAGACTGAAAGGGAGAGGAGAGAAGGGAATGTGATTGAGATATAACTTGAAGAAATAAATAAATGTTGGAAAAAAGGAAATTTTCATCACCTTTAATTGGGTGAGAAATTCAAACACAGGAGAAGTTTTCTTAAACTGTTAACAAAATTGTTAAGGAATAGGGAGGTTGGAACTTCTGTATATCTTAATGAATCTTATCTTACAGTATAACATGATCTAGTTTCATATTCCCCTTCCACACTTGCATTTCCCATTCTGAAATTTAAGTCTTACTTCATCATTGGCTTTGGCATTCTGAAATATGCAAGAAACTTGTGACCTGAACTCAATAACTATGACAGAAGAGAAGCAAATTGTAGTTTAAAGAGCATCGAGATACTTTTATTAGTAGATAACAAGGAAAGGAGGAAAGAAAGAAATTCAATGAGCGTGGGAGTCAGAGGGTAGTGGAAACCTGATTCATTCGAACTCTGTTACAGGAAGGTAAGAGTTATTGCTATTGCCCCTTCTGGTCTCAGAGAGGAGAGCAAGCAGAGTGAGTCCCACAGCTGCCCACACTGCTGTCTAGAAGGTCGTCTATCCAGGTTGCAGCGTATGAGGACATACCCAAACACAATGGCCAGGTCACTGAAGTGAAAAGTCAGAGTTACGAACTGAGAGAAGCCCAAGTCGTCAGGATTCTCAGAGACGAAGGAAGAAGTGATGGCAGGGGCAGCTGTATTTGGGGAAAGGTCCAATACCTTGACAAAGGGTTCTCAGTGTCCTCACAAGAGAACTTAATGATAGAGTACGCTATGAGAAGCTTCTGGCAGCTGGGGGAACTTGCAAAGGACTGGGTGGAGCAAGCCTGGGAACTCTGCTATTCTGAACAGTTGGAGTAGAGTAACCAGGGTACGTACATAGGATATCTCAGGGAGTACTCAGAGGAGAATTGTCTCAGTAGGAGTACAAAGCCAAGACCCCTCTGTTCCTATCTAGTAAAACCTGAAGACAAGCTTCCAGAAGATCAAGCTGCTTATGTTTCCCTGTGTGTTTTTTTGGGGGGGAGGCCTTCAAAAATACTGAAATGAATAAAAAAACAATCATATCCTTGCAGCATCAAATTGGCAATATCTGTTATGCAGAGAAATATAAGAAATGTAATCCACTATGGTAACACAACTTGATGATCAGAAATAGTCACAGAGAAGACCAATCGGTCATGATATGTATGAACACTGTTGTTACAAGTGTTTCCTGGAAAGTCAAGGTAAACAAGGTGGGGGTTGGGGGGTTGAGAATGTATGGGAAGGATATGTGGAGTCAGACCCAAAGCAGACTTCTAGAGACGAAAACTGCAGCATCAAGAAGAAAATCTACACTGGATGGAGTCTGTAGAGTAAACACTAGCAGACAATTGCAACAAAAACGTCTTTAAAGAACTGTTGCATCTTTGTTTAAGAGAGTCAGTCATATCTAAACAGCTGAGCACAAAAAGACTGAACATAAAAAGATTGTACTAACATTTTTAACCATTTTTCCATTCTGGTTCGGGCCCCAAACAGGTTTACTACAACCCAAATCAGCAGGAAGTCATTTTAAGAGAGCGATGCCCCATGCCCAGAGGGTAGGGAGGGTGTTTCTCTCCCCCCCCCCCTTTTTGGTTATTTAGAGGATAACAGAAAACTTTGTTATTCAGGGGAAGAGACTACAAGCTGTTAAATGATCTTGTTAAATGGGTTTTGGAGGTTAGACCCAGGGACTTCCTTCTTTTCCTTTTCTGTATCCTTCTTTCTCTCCTATGTAGGAGTGCACAGACTTGAGAAAAATGGGACATAGACATAGTATGGGAAGGACCAAAAAGAAGGGACATATTATTCAATATGCCCTTATACCTTTGTATATTGATACAAAATTAATATTATATTTGGCTAAAGTGGTATTGGCCATTGTATATTGTGCAAAATTAAGATTGTATTGGACTACATCGGTATTGATCTTTGTATATTGATACAAAATTAAGATTATAGTTGGCCACAATGGTATTGACCCTTGTATATTGACGTAATATTAAGATTGTATTGGGCTACATAGGCATTGATCTTTGTATATTGATACATAATTAAGAGTATATTTGGCCACATTGGAATAGATCTTTGTATATTGATACAAAATTAAAGGTAACGGTTCTTAAAGGTATTGTACCTAGAGATACTTAAAAATGAAATGTGAAGCTCTGGCCTCTTGATACCAACCGTCTTAAACCGTTTAGGATAGTTAAGAAATACAAACTCCTAGTCATGCATGCATGTCACCTTGTTAGCTACTATGACAGTCTATCACAGATATTCTCTAAGCTACTCAGAAATCAAGTTGTTAAGAGACAAGCAATATTTGCTTATCTAAATACAAGAGATAGATAGGGCATCTTCAAAAACCCCAAGAGATCTGCAGAATATGGCATTCAAAGATGTTGTCTTAAATTAAGATTTTTTTTGATATCGAGACATATCAGCTCCTGACAGCACCCCCTATTCTACTCCAAGTAGAAGATGAGCATTGAAGAATCTCCAGTGTGAGATGGTTGAATTAGTGGCAAGCCTATTTCTTGGCATGAAAAAACCCCTTGCTTCAACTGCAGACAGACTGCTGTCCAAAAAGGACAAAACTTGGTAGCAGGGAAGTCGACAGCCTAGCTCTGCCAAGACAGGGTAGGTAAGTCCTTCATAATCCCTGCTCTACAATCAATGTCTGTCAAAGAAACAGGACCAAAAGGCTGACGATTGATGCTGTAACGTATGGAGAGAAAACAGGAACTGTCCAGGCAGCCACTGATATGTCATTTCTTAGTTTTGGATGATGCAGCCCCTGCACGTCCTACATAACCAGATATATTTATCCCTCTCAGGTCTCTGAGGTGGTTGAAGAATAGACAGCTAGAGTCTCATAGTTAAATTTTGAGTTGTTTAGGAATCAAGAGGGTGTTCTGGATCTAACAAGATGTTTTTAATAGTGATGCAAGTTAGTATGAAAGCTGAGTCAGAAATAGAACTTTAAACTCATGGAGATGGTTAGATGGTAGAATGTTAAAGTCACGGGCCAAATATGTGTGAATTGGACATTGGGAATGTATGCTGGGCCATTTAACTCTCATAAATGTGGCATATTTATTTCTGTTGTTTTGTATAGTATTTACTGTTATAAAAGAAGGAACCATTTGTTGGACTGAAAGGGGAAGCTGTTGGGGGGAAGAGGGTGGAAGGGTGGGACAGGAAGGGGGAGTAGGGAAGGGGTGGTGACTGAGATGTAACTTGAAGAAATAAAAAAATAAAGTATATAAAAAAAAGAGAGAGAGTCAGTCATTGGCTCACATTTGAACCAAGGCTTCTGTGGCTCCAAAACTCATGTTCTTCCCACTTGTGCTAAGACTGGTGGTACCCTCCGGGTGACAAGTATGAGGCCAGAAGAACAAGTGGGTCCTTTTAGATCATTAGAGATTGGCGAACCTGAAGATGCAAAGCAAGAGGCTACACAAAATGAATCAGATGGGGGGAAAATCATGTAGAAAATGAACAGACTCAGCGATGTGACAACTCTAAGAAAATGAATATACTTGCAGTTGAGTTCCAAAGTCGCCAGGAGGGAGGGAATAATAAAAGTACAGTCATGAATAAGTGTATGTAAAAGGAAGCAAGCAAGAAAAGTCAGTGGAAACAGAACCTTGTCCTTTGAGAGTATCAATATAATCAATAGGCTGCTGTCAGGCTAATGAGGAAAATAAGAAAGGAGGCACACAATGCTGAGTGAGGAGGGGAGCATCCCTGATGGTAAAAGTGTGACGCAGAATGCCAGGAACAACTGATGCCAGTAAGCATGATGGGCCCGCACCTTTGAAGACAAACTGCCATGCAAAAAGGAAATAAACGCAGTAGCCATATTTCTCAAAATGGAATTTAGAGTTTAGAATCTTTTCACAAAGAAAAATCCAGATCCGAGAGGCAGAGACACTGCACTATGGGGCGTCTTCGAGCAGGTCAATGTGTTTGGTGTCAGAGTTCTAAGGTTATCAGAAAATAACAAACCTGCAAACAGATGCCAGTGAGGCAGAAAGGAGGAGAAAGCAATCCCAAAGGCCCAATGGAAGTAAACAAAATTGCTGACTCCATTACCTTCTAGGCTTTTCTGGAAAATTGAAGAGTGAGCCCTCCTCTATTCATCCTATGGTATCTGCACTGTGAGCCAGTGACTCTCTTAAAGATGCAACAGTTCTTGAAAGACATTTTGTTGCAAACCAAATCCAAAAACAAGTAGAGCTAAAAATGTACCACCGTGACCAAATGGAATATTTGTAGGGATGCAGAGTTATTTGAAGAGTTGTCAGGATCTCTTGAGCAAAAAGAGGGTATTTCTCTCCAGCATATGCTCATTCTTGTAGAACCCTAACCTGCCTTTTTATAGACGGGGAAGGGCTCAGGTCCTGGGGAATCTGCTAATGATCTAAAAGGACCCACCTGTTCTTCTGGTCTCATACTTGTCACCCGCAGGGTACCATCAGTCTTAGGACAAGTGGGAAGAATATGAGTTTTGGAGCCACAGAGGCCTTGGTTCAAATCCAGGTTTCATTTTTCAGTAGGGAAATGTTGTAATGCCTCTAAGCCTTAAAGGTGTGCTGGGGATTCAGATTTTTCTGAACCTTCATGGTAAAATAAGTAAAGGAAGAGGCCAGCAGCTAGCACACAGTGTGTTGGAGATGGATTGTCACTTTCCTTGTGACTTGAAATCATGGTGGGCTGGTGAGAGTGGTGGCTTCTGGGCTGGGAAGGTGGCTCAGTCAGAAACAAAGCTTGCTGCAGAAACATGAGAACTGCGTTCACACTCCCAGCACCTACATAAAAACCCAGGTGAAGGGAGACAAAGATGGGAGAATGCCCAGGACTTGCTAGCTAGTCCCTTGAGCCAAATCAGCAAGCACCAGTTTCAATGATAGACCATGTCTCCAGAAATAAAGAGCAATTGTGGGAGACATACAACATCAACTTTTTGTCTTTCTAGGCATGCTCACGCCTATAAACAAAAATGGGGAAAGAATTATGGTCCTCACTACCAGTTCTGTCCCGTTTTTACTTGTGAGACCTTATCTAGTTACCTAGTCTGTGAAATAAGATTACTCATGCTACCCTTCTCCATAGAGTTCATGTGAGGTCCCTTTGAGTCAATACTTGCGTAGCTCTTGAAGCAGCACTTGGCGCACTTCCCAGTGAGGGTTCCACGTTCATTCACCACCACAAGTAAAGCTATGGCTGTTGCTTCAGCCACTAGGGTTGCCTTAGCTGTTGACAGACAAGAGGAGGCTCCTATATCCTAGAAAGAAAGAGTCACAAACCCAGGGAGGAGACCAACTAGCAGAGTCACTGAGCTCATAAGTTTATTCAGGCTCCAGGCTTTTTTGGGGGTCTTTGAACATAGACCAGCCAGGTTCTGATGGAGGAGGGAAATGTGACTAGTCACACCTGGGGGTAGGGGTGCGGGTGGGGGCTGGGAAAGCCTTGGGGGTGAGTGGGACAGGAGCAGGCAGGCCCTGACAATAATCTCTGTCAGAAACAGGGATATATGTAGAGACGTGTCTGGTGTTAGATCTTCCTAGATGGTAATGTGATGAGGTGTGAATGGAGGCCTGAGCTATAATTGAGAACCATGTGGCCCTGTCAGCAGGTGATGGCCTCTGAATGGCAGGCAGTGTGACAGGGAGCAGAAACAGAACTGCAGAGATGGGTGGTGGGTGTGCAGATTTCTACCTAGTGCGGCCTGAGGTGGGCCCCAGAGAGGCCTGCCAGACAGTGGGCTGGGTGCTACTGATTTCTTTCAGCACAGCCTATTTGCCATTCAGAGCCTCTTGCTATTAAGCAGACCGAAGAGCTCATATCCTGTGGGCAGATGATAGATATGTCAGATCCCTGAAAAATTGTTTGTCTTGCACAGGTGTACGGGCCTCCTTCTGAAGCAGACAGGTCATGTGACACTTTTCAACACTCTCTGCTGTCCTAGCTTGGCATCCAGCGTCTATCAAAAGGGAAATCTTTCACGTGCAATTATGGCAGAAAATAAAGGTGATGAAGTGTTGTGTATCAAGAAGGGAGGAGATCAAAGGGCGGTGATGAAAAGCGATTGTGCTGGAAGGGTAGCTTTAACTCCACAAGTTGTGGGGGACTGTGTGGTGCCCCATGCTGCTTGGAGGCAGATTCACAGGCACACTGTATGGTCCTTGGAGAAGGAATGTCTGAGGGATGTAGCTGTCATAGGCTTGACTCATAAAATTATCAGTTCCCGGAACTCTCTGTAGCCCAGAGGATACATAGCTAAATGATGCTGAGGTCTCTCTTTCCCATGCGCTTCACACAGTGGAGAATTCACTCACCATCTTCAGGTTAATTGGACTGTTTTGAGCTTCCAGGAGTCCAATTTTTACAGCAGAACCCTTGGACACTTAAAGATCTTTTTTTTTCTTTGTTCTTCTTATGGAGCTCTTTGAAGTCAAGAGACAAAAAAAAAAAAAAAAAAAGAGCTTGTTCAGATTTAAGAATAAGGCTACTTGTCATCCAAACCTCCACAGTCTTGGTGAGTTGTTCAGAGAGGGGTGTGTGTGTGTGTGTGTGCATCATTTGTCCAGGCAAGAATCTCAGGCTTCTGTGTGTGTTATTAGAAGAGTGCACAGTGCAAACCAAATGAAGTCCCAGGTTGATGTACTGTTCCCTATGCTTGTCTGATTCATGCCTACCATCATGGAACCCTTTCTGTTTGGAAAAGGATTTCTCTCCCTGCTAACTACATTTGTTAGTGACTGCTCTCATTGTGACAGTATACATCGCACTGTCACATTTCCAGTCCCAGAAAATGGTTTGTTTAGGTCAGCAAAGCAGGAAGTTGAGGGTTTTGTTTGTTTGTTTCCATGTTGGTTTTTGTTTTTATCCATCCTCTTGATTTGAAATATTCAAGGAAGAGCCAACAATTGTCATTTGATTGCAGGCAAATCTATTTGAATGAGTAAAAGCCTAAAACAAAACCAGAAGAAAGAGCCCTTAATTAGAGATTACTGGAAACTAAATCTGAGTATTTGTACTTATTTCAGTAATATTTGACTATGGTAATCCAAAGAAAGCTGAATTTTGCCAAATGCATTCTTGTGTTTTTGATTTAATGGACAATTAAGCATAGTTTATCAAGTATTATAAATAGTGCCTTGGTTATTTGAAAATGGCTGTGTTTCTAAGTTGGTTTGACATCCTTCCTATTTTCTCAGCCTCATACTGAGTAGATGTGTTTCTCTACTGGCCTTTGTGTTACCCTGATCAAATACGTAAAACAAGAAGCTTAGATGAAGTGTTCTGGTTCAAGGTTTCAGATGGACCAGTGTTTTAAAATAGGGAGGTTATGGCAGAGAACACATTTCAAATCATGTTGGCCAGGAATTGAGAGAGTGGAATACAAGAGGAAACCGGGGCAAGATAAGGCCCCCCGGGTGCACTCCCCAAGACGTACTTCAGTTGGCCCCACCTCTGACCGTTCAGCACCCAGTAGTCTCTTCATATGATGGACTTACTAAGGCATTGGTCCATTCTTTAGATCAGAGCCCTTGTGGTCTTGGCCTCTCTGGGGACACCCTCACAGAAATAGCTTTGCACATCTCCCAGGCCTTTGTCCATCCAGTCTCAAGTTAGCAATTAAAATTATTTGAGATGGGGGTGAGGAGCTGGAGAGGTGGCTCAGCAGTTAAGAGTACTTGTTACCTTAAAGAGGACCCAGGTTCTAGTCCCAGCATCAACATGGTGGTTCACAACAACCCATAACTCCAGAGGATCCAAAGTCCTCCTCTGACTTCTGAAGGTACCAGGCATGCACACGGTGAGCATACAAAAACACAACCAAAATATTCGCACATATTAAAGAAACAAATCCAGAAAGAAATGAACCAACCTGGTAACTCATTTGTGCCTTTGGTAGTGTGATGGAAGTTGAGAGCTTGCCCAGTTTTACATCGCAGGTAATGAGCAGGCAGGGAAAGGGAAGCACCATGTGTTGACTGTCTGCTGTCTTACATGGCCATCCCGTCCTCACAAGGCACATTCATTGTTGTAACCATTTTCCAGAGGCGATAACTGTAGTGAAGTCAAATGGTTGGAGTTTGTCTGAAGGGGTGGAACTGCTATTGTACCCCTCATTTGTCTAGTCCCAAAGTTGTATTCTGTTGTCCTCACTTTCCCTCACTACTGCTTTTAATATGCCAATCTGACAATAGCCTTCCTGTCTCTACTTGGAGACCACTGGTCTCATTCACCTAACTACAAATGCATATGTCTCCTCTTAGCAAGAGTAATAGATACTGCAGGAGGAGGGGATATTATCTAATCCCAGAGAAATGGGATCACAAGCCAAGGTCTTATACACTCATGTTTCCCCAGATCTCATGGGCCATGTTAGAAATTAAAGCAGGTGTTCACTAAAGAGCTCTCAGTGGGTCTGGAGAATCCATGCATCTAAGAGAAAACTTTATGGTGGGCCAGAAAGACCATGTTGGGGACTGCCCAAAGGGCAGCTGTAGTGGGCTGGGATGTGAAAGAAACCACAAGGTCTTTAAGGTACAAGTTGCTACTTTTCTTGGTTGCTGTGGGCCATCACAGTTCCTACCAATGTGTTTATTGTGTCATTGAAGGCACAATACATGGCTATAATAGGGTAAATAATCTCTGGGACAATTTTACTCACTGTCCCTTAGACAAGAAGTTATGAAAGTGGAGCAGTGTTTTGGGAGAAAACAGTCTTAGAGAAGACAGATACCAAAGGGGGAAGGAAGAGAGCTATCAGAAAGAACCCAAGGACTGTTCTACAAGGTGCCAGATGGGTTATGGGCAAAGAGATTCTGCAAACTCCCATGTGCTGTAGAGTTAGGCCCAGTAGAGAAATGTCCCTCTTTTAGCAGCTCTGCTCAAGGCCAACTCTACTTAGTAAATGCCATGGGATCAGCTTGTGCCCTTCAAAGGGTCCAGTCTACTGAAGGAAGAAAACAGATCTCTTTCTCTCTGGCAACTTGACCTTGCCGCTCTCAACACAAATCTACCCAGAAAAGCAGCTTATTCAAGAGGGAGCTTGTTTCTTATCCCCCATTGAGAAATGGCTAGTGACAGTTGTTGAGGAAATCCTTGTTACAGCTCTCTGTGCTCATTCCTGCAGGTGGGAAGCTCTCCAGGAATGTCCTCTGTGGGCAAAATGAGCCCCTGTGTGGTGCTCACTGCATCTGTTCACAGGAGAAAGCAGCTAGGTTGCAAGAGCACAGTGACTAGCAGCATGGAGGATTTTCTGGTTGTGGCTTTAGACTTACTTTTAAGAGCTGTTGATTGAAGACTTCATTGAAACCAGCCTGTGTGTTCCCACCCTCCCCGTTTCCTTTTCCATTTAATCCAAAGACTGCTGTTCACTGGTAGAGAATGGAGCTGATGGCTGATTGAAAACAATGTTTCTGCAACTTAGATTGCTCAAAGAGAGTACAGGAGGGGGTCCTGTAAAGGAGGAAATGCAGGGAAATAAAAGAAAGGTCTCTTGCTCTCTAGACCAGAAGGCAAGTTTCTGGCCCGATTTTGAGGCCATGAGCCAACTGAGTCATAGAGAGTGGAGACATTTGTCAAAGATCCCATATCTGACAGTTGAGCACTGTCAATCATCTGGAATACTTCTGGTCTGTAAAGGATAGTTTAAAGTGTAGAGATACATGTGGTCATAGGGGTTGGGGTGATAAAAAGTCACATGTGGATGCTTTGCAGGGCTACTTTGTCAACAAGAAACTGCCTACAGGGATCATAAAAAATGTCCTGAAAGGCCACTCTGAAGTGTTTGAAGATGCATTCTCTGTGATTTCAGACAGTACAGTTAGGGTCTACATGTGTAGTTGAATAGAGACTGAACTTGATTTGGTGTGAAGGAAGTAGTGACTTGCCTTCACTAGGGCCTGGAATACCTGAGGGTGGGCTAAGCTTCGTAAGTCGGAGGAAGCCACTGTGCATGGACAACTATGTTCAGTGGGCTTTCTGCAGAGAGAGCATCCCTTACAAAGCTAAACTGAGCATGAAGCTTGCCATCAGAATCCCTCCGGGGGCCCATCAAGCAGAATGGTGAGCAGAGCTAGCATTGCATCCTGAAGATACCCAAGCTTTGAAAAGCACAGGCATCCTCAGCGCTGTGTTGATGGAGGTCTGCTGTGGGCCTTGAGGTCCTTAGCCTCAGTTCCTGCCAAGTCCAGATAGGAGAGAGCTTTGAAGGGAGGGACTGCTGCTACGTGGGTACATCTTAGGGTGAAAGTAGGTGTCTGTTGGTTTTGTTCCAGAGTAAGCTTGGGAACAGGAAACATTAAAATCCCACCCATGGCTGAGATTCCCACTCTTCTCCTAAAATTAATAGTCAAGTACTGAGTACTCAGGAGACTCCTTTGAGCTTAGTGGAGACCAAGTCTGAGAGGAAGGCAGAGCCAAAACCATGGTGGAAACCTTTAAAGAGATCTCTACAGGCAAATTTGGATTTAGGGGCCACTCAAGAGTATTCAGGGCACCAGAAAGCCTTATCCCCAGATGGGGCTGATGCAATCAAGTCCCTTCTCATGTCTCCCACATTTCCTTATGTTTTTTTATTTATAAATATTTATATATTTCCCTCTATTTCCTTACTGTGGCATGCTCTTCCCAGCCCTTGGCTTCAGTAATGTGGCTGTATGTTTGGATCCAGATTCTTGACTCAGCCTTAGTACATTCATTAATCTCTATCTTATTTGGAATCTCTGATTGAATCATCATCCAGAAAACTGTGTAGCCTTAATAACCCACCAAGGTGGCTCCTTCCTCTTGAGTTCAGTGGTAGAAGACAGGAGATGACACCATATCAGGATACTAGCTTTCCCCTTGAGTTGACCTAAGACTGTCACTATAAGTCCCCAGAAAGTATGTTCCCCTTTGACTTCTACAGGTTGAAATCAGACTCTCTCCTAGATGAAACTGAGTCTCCCACATATGGGTGGGAGGAACTATTCCCATATGTAGCAAAAGCCCAGGCTCCAAGGCTCTCTTTTCTCTTTTTGTAGTACTTCTTAGCAAATATTTCTCAAGGACCTACTGACCTCTCCCAGGCTGGTAAAGCCTTGTGCTCATCCTTCCTGAGTCATTCAGTCTGTGTTCCCAGGGCACTGGCTTTGTTGATAGCTTTGCTTATGTTCTGTCCCAGTATCTCATTTGGCTTGGAGGTGTCTGACTCACCCTCCATACATCCAAGTTACCCCATGAAAGCATCAACCATGTCTGCTAACTCAACTGTCAAACATCTCATCTGAGTTGCTCACAACAATGAGAGAATATGACATATTTCCTCCCTGTAGGCATTATTTGTGGTCTTGTAAATCTGAGTGGGGAGAATAAGTTTATATGATGACACTACTGAATGTCCTTTCTGGAAGAATGTTTATGTTGGGCATAGCAGAATATCTCTGCCTGTTCTACTAGGAGCCAGGACATGAGATCTGGCCAATGGCCAGAGATACAGACTCCTTCTTAATCTTTTCTACAAATGGAAATAGTAAATTAAGTTAGAAGCCTTTCCTCAGTCCCTGCCATATTCAAGCAACAGGGGGAATCAAGAGTCATAAGTAGACAAGCCATACCATCTTCACTAAAGACTTGACCACCTCCCAGCCTCTCTCTTGCAGTTGGGTCCTTGGTGAAGGACACATGGTGACACCAGTTATCTAGAAATTAAGAATAGGTAATAGGTCTCCTACATGGGAGTGGGAAGTCTTTTGTCATGTTTGATAGAGCTGTTTCTTAGGATAGTAGACAAAAAATCTTAACCTTTTATATGTAGACTTACATGCCATTTATTGAACATGGGGGTGGAAATCTCTGAACTTCTTTTCCAAATATAAAGTGGATGTGCCGGTCCCTATTTCAAACAACTGTTTTGAGAACTACAGAAAGCACTAAAAAGCAAATGCTTCTTACCGGTGCTTGGTGTCTAGTAGGCACTAGTGAGTGGCAGCTGACAGTGCCGTGGGATCAGTACCGTGGGGTTCTCCCATGAAGCAGCAGAAGTATATATTGTTCATATTGTGCTCTGTCTTGTCCTATGGAAAAAAAAAATCGTGATTCCCAGATCTCTTCTCTGTCAAATTTTGTATATTAAGGCTGGCACACTATAAGCAGGGAAACTTTGGAAAACTTTATGATATGCCAGGGGAGAAAAGGAAATATTCCTGCAAAAGAGCCAGGCGTGTTCTTCATTGACTAGAACAACCAAAGAGTCTGAAAAGTAAAAGTGAAAGCAAATGGCAAACCCTGAACTCTGACCTTGAAGCTTGTCAAGCACAGAGTCTAGGTAGAAGACTGGAGCAAGGGAGAAGGGCGGGTGTTGTCATCCCAGAACGAAGTGATCCAGGACACGGAGTGCGGTGAAAACTAAGCCTGAAAAGTTCAAGCCAATTGAGAGCTAAGCTCATGGGGATCATGAGGCTCCCCCTTCCTCCAGCCACACAGCAGAAATTAACTAGATTTGTTCGGATTTAAAAGAACCAAATGACAACTTGGACCCCAAAGAGGAAAACCTGCACATATCTAGGCAAGGATCCCATTTTGTTTTTCTTGTAGACTCTCTTACAGAAATAGAAATAGCCCTCAGCTTTCTTCATAAAGCAAACTTGCTGTTACCTCAATTGTATGCCTCACACTTAACATCCACTTAAATGGCTTGAACCCTTAAAAAATGCAGGAATTGTTATTATTAGAGCAGTTTGTTGCCAGGGAACAAAGGCCACAGCAGGCTGGTATTATCTCCCTCCTACCCCTCTGGCTCTTTCATAAAAAACAATGATAATATTTCCAATGGATTGCAGAGTGATTAATGAGATATTTGCAATGCAGATTATCAGGGGTGGAAAGGCACAGACATTTGAGCTAGCTGACTGGCAAGATTAGCTTGGTGCACTTTGACCCACCTTTTCAGAGGAAAAAGACATCTAGATTTCTAGGGGAAAGTCATCATTTATTGACATCCAGATGGTATGTTTCCACTTAGCCACAATGAGCCATAAACAAAGGAAGGGTCTCTAGGGAGAGGGTGAGATGGAGCAGATTAAAAACGTCCAGGTGAGAGTCAATGAAGATAGATCCAGGTGCAGGAAGAGATCGAAGTAAGCGTTCACTTGTAAGAGTGGTCAGCATACGTCTTTCTAATGCTCTGCCGATTATACTAAGAACACAAGCACTGAGTCTCATTTCTTCAGGTGTTGAGGAGATGTTGCAGTATTCAAAAAGAAGAGGGCAAATGTGTCCGACAGGGCAGCCATTCCACTGAAGCAAGGCTCCATCTTATGCTTTGATTTATAGTTTTCATGAGAGCACACTATTTAGAAAGTCCAGGAAAGTAAGAAAGAAAAATAGGAAGGTCTTGAGAAAAGCCGTAGAAGATGGGTAACAGTATGTTGGGATTGTGGGCCTGTGTATAAAGCTGTAGTTGGGTAGTGTGGTAGCGAATCTTGGCTGACACACCTGGGAAGAAAGGCCTCAACTGAAGAATTACCACTATCAGATTTTCCTGTGGGCATATCTGTGGGGCATTCTATTGTTTGCTGATTGATGAAGGAGGGCCCAGCCTCCTAGTTAGCCTACAAAGGTACTATCCCTAGGTAGGTGGGCCTGGGCTGTTTAAGAAAGGCAACTAGATGTGAGGTGTAGAGTCAGCCAGTAGGCAACAGTACTCCATGGTCTCTGCTTCAGTTTCTGTCCTGCTGAAATTCTGCCCTGACTTCTTTCAATGATAGATGGACTGGAACAGGGAAGATGAAATAAATCCTTTCCTCCTGAGGTTGCTTTTGATCATGGTGTTTATCACAGCAATGGAACACCAACTAATACAGGTAGAGTGGAGTTCTCTAAAGTCCACTCAGCAGTCTCCCTGATGGCACATCTTCCAGTGTGGGCTGTGTGTCACAGTTCCTTGAAGAGATGAAGTCATTCCCCGACCCCCTTAGTATTCCAGCTTGGCGTCTCCTTTGCAGCCCCTCTGAATGTGTACTAATGGCCCAAATGAGAAGGGTTTAATGATAGATGGTGTTCATTTAATTGGCTGAAATTGAAGGATACACACTTTCTGAATCCTGTTCATTCTTGGGGCTCATCTACATATTGGCAAGTGGTCATAAGAGATGGGTTGTAAATGCTGAATCAGAACTTTTCAGCCTTGGAAGTGGCACTGTGGCAGCGGCACTGTGGCAGCCGGGAAATGCTCTCTTAGGCTTCTGGAGAAACACCTTTGTGGTGTCATAATGCAGACACTGGAAGATAATGGATTGGCTGGCTTTTCTCAATATAGCGGCCTGTATATCTTTTAAATTAAAAATTAGTTTTTCCTTGATTTTCGACATGACTCTTGAAGCCCACACCATGTGGAAAGTGGCCTGTGATGTGTTGGTATGGGGGAATAAACTGCAATTTATTCTGCACTCCAAAGTCAGGCTTGGAGTTTAGATGACTTCATGGCTAAGGCTTCCAGTGAGGCTAGGCCTGAAGTTTTCCCCATGAAATGATTTGGAACCAAAGGAGCTGGGGGTCCCCTGTTTACCAGCTTGGAGGCATTGGGCGGCTGCTTTACTTTTGTCCCTGAACATGTTGCCATAATACTTTGTGCTCCTCTCAAAGATATTCTGAGGAGCAGCCAGATATCTGTAGGAAAACACTACCTAGAACACAAAGCTGTGGACAAACGTTTTTAGAAATAAAACTAGTCTCCATGATCTCTAACAAAATATCTTCCTGAGTCTCAGCCCCTCCATGAATCCCTGTCAATTCTTGGCACATAATGACAGGGAAATGGGAGTATCCCTGTGTCCTCTTGCCCACTGTGAGGATGTTGGGCATATATTTTACCCGGGCATCCATCCCTCAGATCTTCTGAAACAGATCTGGTAAGAGTGGATGCTATGTTTCCAATTAATTTCCTAAGTACACACTTGCTCCAAACACATGTTTTAAAAATAAAGAATCCAACAATAAAGGCTGCTCTGATGCTATTGAGCTGCCAGAAGTATGGAGTCTCTGGGTTGAGCGAATATCAAAGGTTTCTGTTTAATATGCCCTTGTATTAAAGTGTGCTTCACCATCAACCTTCCAGAACCTCCTGTTTAATCTCAACTTTTATATAGTTTTTATTAATCCAATGCTCATCTGTTAAAAATAACCCCTGATAATGAACCATTTGATGAAATGGAACTTCTTATTACAGCCATTAGCTAGTAGGAGATTTTCTCTTTTTTCAATTTGTGGATTCCAGGCTGAGTCTGATCAGATGGCACTAACATTTAGCCTGAGGGGTAGAATGTTAATAGAGGCATTTTGGGGCAGTTTGTTTATTTTTTATTTATGGCCTCATTGTGCCACTCACAGACATACAGGAGATGAAGTCCCTGGAAGGCACAAATTTCCTGCTTATCTGGGGGAGGGGGCTCCAATAAGCTGGCACTGCCCTTGCAGTGCCAGGTTGATAGAAAACAGGCAGATAAGTCACATGTAGTTGGAGCGACAGTGTATAAAGGAGTATGCATATAGCATCCAAGAGTTATGCATGGTAAGCTTCCTCCACCATTATAAACTCCACTGTGGGGCATTATGAGTAGGAAGTATGCTGGCCCTCCTGGGTGCCATGAGCCCAGGCTGACCTCACTGCCCAGAGGTCCTGGAGCCCTTGCAGTTTAGAACTATAGGTACATGATCCCAAGCAGGTATGTAGTCTCCTCCTTAAGCCATTAGGCTGGACAGCAGTCAGAAGACACCAAGGCCCTGTGTTAACCTCTCATCACTTTTTGGTCCCTTACCCTGTGCTCAGTGGGATGCTAGGCCCTGAGGCTAAGGCATAGGAATTTCACTCTAGCCAGTAGCTAGAGGTGAGTTAAAGATGCTGTGTGTCTGTCTTTTGGTTTGTAGGATTCAGTTTGTCTTCATTGAGTTTCAGATCATTGAATGGGGTTCATGCCCTACTGACCACCATTTGTCTCTACAGCCATTCATATGTTGACTTACTATGTAATGGTTTTAAATTCTTCAAGATACAGATTATGGTTCATTTGGAATCAGCGTTTATTTACTGAAGAATAAGATGCTCTGTCTGTTGTTCTTATTGTTCTCCACACTTATTGCAGTAAGTGTTCCCTTCTTTCTTGCTTGTTCCATTCAGGAAGGGAGCTAGAAAAAAGGTCAGAGTAATTATGCACTGCATGATGCTGTCACAATTGGAAGGATGGTATCAATCCATTTGTATTTCAAAAAGAAGTACTGAAGGTTACGTTACTTAATTCAGTCAAAGGTTAGTTTCACACAGTTCTCGGGGATCAAGGATGTGTATGGAGTGAAGGTCTTGTGGTGGAGTGCCTAGGTGGCCCTGGGAATTATGATAAGAGAGATGGAATACATGGGCATGTATGTGTGCCTTCATATGTGCGCATGTGTTCTGGTGTCTCTCTTCCGAAGCCACCAGTATTCTCTCATGGGGACTCCATGATCATTTAATGTAACCTTAACCACTTTCCAAAGGCCCACCTTTGAACCCTATACTTGGACTGTTTCTACCCTCTTGATACCTCACAATGAGGCTTAAATTTCAATCCATGAAGCCGTGTGAGACAGACTCAAGCCATGTCCAAGTCATAACAGACACTATCTACATGACAGAGACTGTGGATTTGTGTGTTTACAATGATGCTCTTTCTAGCAGATAACAGTGTTAGTTTTAGCAGAACTACTGCCTGTTAAATACATGAAGACAATTCTCCCATGAGTCTAATGAATCTTGAATCAGAAATTTATTCCTGCCAGGTGAATGTCTCATTCCTGAAATCCCTGCAATAGGGAGGCAAGGCAAGAGGATCTCTGAAAATTTGAGGCCAGGTGTTCTACATAGTGAGTTCCAGGCCAGCCAGGGATACACTGAGAAACCCTGTTTAAATAAAAATGTTGTTTGTTTGTTTGTTTGTTTACTTGTACTATGCTAAGTTGATCTCAGAGCCTTTCTTTGTTTTTGTTTGTCCAGACAGGGTTTCTAGATGTATGGCTATACTGGACTTATTCTGTACACCAGGCTGGCCTTGAACTCACAGAGATGCCCTGCCTCTGCCTCCCGAGTACTGGGATTAAAGTGTGCCACCATGCCTGGCTGATCTCAGAGCCTTATACATGTTAAACAGGAGTGTTTCTTTTTCATCTGTCTCTTCTTTTTAAAATTCTCATAGAGATAGGGAGTTTATAAGTGGTACCGGTACTGCTGACCCTTTCCTTACCAAAGCAGGGTCCAAGAAAGGTCCCCCTGTACAGTATGGGAGCAAAAGGGAAAGGCTGGAGTCATTTGGATTCTCATGCTGACCCCTGTGTCAACCAGCTGTGCAGCTTCCAGCATGTCCCAAGCACTCTGAGCTTCAATTTCCTCATCAGTAAAATGGGGATTATCCCCACACCTTGACGAGCTGTTAAGAAGATCAAATGAAGCAATTCTGGGAACACGATGCCTCATTCTGTGGACTTGGCTCACTAAATGTTATTTCAGTCTGGCTGCTAGTGTGGGGACAGAAGTATGACCTGCCAAGAGGTCTGATGGGAGACAGCTCTTCTGTGTCCTCTGAGTAACTATGGGGTGAGGTCAGGGAACCATTTTGTCCTGGGAAGGCTCTCATCACCAGAAAACTTGAAAGCTGCCTTCATTTTTAGCAGCCCAGAGAAAGGCATTCAATTTTTCTTATTTCTATCCTGGGAATCGCAATCTACATTTGCAAGAAAATGAGGGTGTCATTTTCCTACTTCCCAGGCACCTACGCTGATTCATTGCAGCATTAGGAGTGGTTAATGGCAGCTGAAGTAGCAGCAGATTTTGGCGGCAAGCAGAACCCCACCAGGGACCCAGGGTAACTCCCAGGTGTTATTGCAACCTGTCTGGCTTGCTATGAGCTCACTGGTTTTTCCATCGAATTATCTGCCTGCCAGTCTCTGCTTTCATTTCCTGGGCAGAGAGTGAGAGGTCACTGGAAACCTCCTCAGAACACTGCTGCTAGAATGGCTGAGGCATCCGCTGATTCTTGTGTTTGGTTCTGGTCACAGGTTGAAATGAGAATCTTCCTCTCCTGCCTTGGGCTGTGATAGCACTCTGTGGTTTCAGAAATTTATTTGCTGTTCATTTTGTTTCTTGAAAAGCCTGGCAATTTGTTTCTGTCCTCTACTCAAAGAGACTTAGTTCAGGACTGGCTAAAGTCCAGGAGTAATGAGGTGTTGGTGAGAAAAAAACCACCCAAAGAAATGGATCTTTATTAGCCCCTTCCTGTAGTGGTGATGGCAATATTGCAGCCCACAAGGTGATGGGTCTTGATTTCCTTCTGGCTTGACTGAGCTTGGCCTGGGATTGGCCTGTTCCCTGTCATGGGGCCTCTGCATCCCAGATGGGGGAATGTGTCTGACTTTGGCAGCCCATGTGTGCCTGATGGAATAACACTTCCTGAGCATGCTTACAACTGAGAAGATGGGACACATTTAGCACATAGTTCTGGGCCTGTGTACATTCGTGTTTTTATTTCAAGTTGTGTTCCAGCTTCTCTAGGGAAGACAAGTGCCTGGAAATGACTGCTTTATCTGTAATTATAGGAAGCTTCCATGGGCTCCCCAGACCAGACTCCTGCAACTAAACCCTATTATGCAGAAGAAATACGCATAGGGAGGCCTCAAACCCAAGAGCAGATGACGGTGCCCCATCTTTCTCCTCTCTTAGACCATGTACGTCTCTGTAGTATTTTAACTTTGCACATACACCTATAATTCCATTTATTAAATAATTAGATCCAAATGAGTTTTCGACCTAGTAATCTTGTAGTCACTTGAAAAAAAACTGAAATAAGTTTTGAAAGAAAAAGCACTTTTATGTGTTTTTAACCACAAGGGCAAGCGTGTAACTTCTCAAACCTTGGAATCCAATAAGAAACCACTGATCTTATATCATGGTCATGATGTTCATCATGAAGAAGTTGCTTTTTAAAATCACCAAATTTCTAAAAGGTGTAATACAATCAAAAGGAACATAATGTTACCCAATGTTCCAATAGGGACAGATAGAGCCATTGTGAGCTAGATCATGAAGTTTATTTTAATTTCAGTGTCTCAACCTTGCTTCTGTAAATGTTCCTTCTTGACCCAAGATGCTCTGGTGCACAGTTTGAAAACCTTCTGTGTCCAAGATGCTCTTGGATGCCTACAGACTGGAAGGAAGGGGCTGGAGCCCATTCTACCTGCCTTCTTTCTTCTCTCACCTCGACTATGAGGCTATGACCCACAGCCAAGGGGTCCAGGTGCTGCAGCCTTGTTCCTTGTACAACTCTTGGATGGTAGGAGCTCAGAGGGTGCTTATCACAGCTCCAAGCCTTGCATTGAGTTCTCCATGGGCTACCACATCAAAGAGGGGTTCTTTGCTTTCAGCCTCACTCCCATGAGGAATGCTGTGATGCTGAGAGTTCTTGGGGCCTCAAGGCAGACAAACTAAATTCAACTTTGATGCTTTGCCAAAGCGTGCTGCTTGTCGTTTGGCACATATGATGGGGATTAAGGTGAATTTAGTAGTTACCCTGTGACTACTGTGTGACTCAATGGTCCACCCACCCTAAACCTCCATGTGGATCTGTTCTTTAAATTTCAACTATTTTTAATCTGAGCAAGAACACATAGCAGAGACCTGCACAAGTGAACAACAAAAGTCCCTGGTTTAGAGGCTCAATGAGGATAATTTAAATGGGAAAAGCCTCTTTGCAGAGACTAGGGTGGGGTTGGGGTTGAGGGCAGTGAAGTTCCCTTTCAAGATTTCCATTTCTGGCAATGTTGGTCATCATCCACGTTTCTATTCAGCTATCTGCGTCTGGACACCTCATAGAGGACTAAGGCCTGAGTCCATTTGTCAAGTTAAAGGAGGAGGTGTTTTCAGCCCTCCTGATGGGTGGGTGGTAGCAGGTGGGACCTGCCATTGAAGGGTTGGGGGGACCCTAAACCTCCCTTTCATCCGATCTGAATGTTGGTGGCAATATAGAAGCGCATTGAAGTGACTAACAAAGCTGCCCTCCCTGCCTGGCATTCAGAAGGGGGAAAGAGGGTATTTTGCACCATGACAACAGGTGACCTCTATTTGGAATTGTCAACAAACATTAATAGACCTTGTAAAACACATAGGCTGTGATGTGGGGAGGGGATCGGCCGCCCGAAGGGAGAGCCAGGCTTTCAGTGGCGTAGGGGCTGCTCTGGCAGGATGTCAGCTGACGTGGTTAATTGGGAATGATTAGGACTGTCTGCAAGCTGATTCCCCTAGTTTGGTGCACACATAATTGTTGTATGTAACCCGGAGCGGCTCTGCTCTTTCATCTCTACGAAGAGATCAGAAAAGAGAGATTTACAGCTTAGGTTGCCCCAAGCCACACATAGCAGGCTTAATTTTCCTTTCCAAGGGAATCTGCCGACCGCTGTTGTGACTAGTTCTCTATGGCTTAGATGGTATGTCGAGGTCACCTGTGAGGTTTGGTTTTTTTTTTTTTTTTGTCACATGATTGATTGACTGAGATTAATTATTCTGTCACAGCTGTAATGGAGGCAAGATGGAGGGTAGTGATAAGTGCAGAAGCTCAAGCGATTCTTCCAAACACACTTATGTCTCTTTCTATTTAAATAAATCAAACAGAACACATATACCCTAGATGGTGTTGCCTGTTCCCTCTCCCCTGCTCTATAGCCTGGAGCTGTTTTCTTTGGAAGTAAGTCTGAAGCTCTGAAACGAGCGCCTCTTTATTCAACGTCAACTGCAGGATATTTGAATCCTTCTTTGCTGCATTCCCCCTAATGTTTCCCCTGAACACCTCAGCCTGAGATAAGCAGCAGGTTCCAGGGATGCTGCAGATCAAACCCACTGTGCTCGGGGCCTGTGTCTGAGCTAAAGGCTGGGCAGCTTGGAGAACATGAGGTAGAGAGAGAATGAATGGCAGGTGTTAACAACCTAATGTCAGATTTCTACTTCTTGGAAACTGCCCTGGAAGGCCTTTTTAGGGAAGCATAGAAAGTTGCTGTTAGCAGCATACTGAAGTTGAACTCTTTCAGTCTCCTGAAGGAATCCAATGGTCAGCTAAACAAAGGCCAAGGTGACTTTTGATGGCCCTTTAAAATGCACAAGACAGCATGTGAATGTCCTACTTCCAAAGTGTTCAGAACACAGGTTCTCAGAACCTCTCCCCAACCCCCAGGCCCCAAGCATGACAGCAACAACAGGGCTTCCTACAGTGACAGGCTGTACAAAATGAGTTAAATGCACAGGAAGGGATGAAGAGTGCTTATAGGCCGGTTGACCATGATGGCCGTGTTCCCTAAGTATATCACTCATGTTGAGTTCATGGGTGAAAGTGTGCATATGGAGTAGCAGAGGCCAGTCATTTGCATAGATGGGAAAACTTCATATAGTTGGGATAGGTGGATGAGCCTCTCCAGATCCATTGGCAACACCCACAATGTCAGAGACACCCAGCAGTCACATGTCACATATACCCTCCTGTGCACTTGCAGTATAATCTAAGGCACTTGTCATAGGGGCAGACTGCTGGGAGCCCACAGAGGAGGATTTTCAGATATTCCAAACAACTTGGGGGTCATCAGTTTCTTCACAAAGTTCCAGGGAAAGATGGCTGTTGCCGCCTGTGTCAACAAGTTCCTTTGTGCAACTAATGAGCAAACCAAGAGCTAAGAGAAGAAACTTCAATGGACCCATTTGACAAATAACCCTCTGAGAGACCTGCCATCACTTCTGCAACAATGAGGTAGAAGAATGGAACTCATCATAAATCAAATCCTGTTGCGTCAGTACCTCATCTTGAAGTATTTCAGCTAACTGAAAGCATGTCTCTTTGGATGTCTTAGAGATGTTCAAATATTGAAATATATCAAATGAAGCTTTTGAAACAGTAGAGGTTTTTGAAGAATTCTTTCTTGATGGTGAAAATTTCATTGGCTGGACATACCGAGTTGATTTAGACTACCATAAGTTGTATTGCCTCAGGATGTGATACACCCTAGAGGGAATAATATTTCCTTTCTAGCTATTTTTAAGTAGGACTAATGTGGAATTTTTTGTGCTCATTTATGCTAAGAGATTGTGTTGTCTCTCTAGTATACGAATCTGTGATAAACTCAAACTTGCACTCGTCAAATACCAATTTTGTGGCTTAAATCTGAGGTTTGTAAAAGTATCTGTCTAGCTCACCACTTTGTGCTCTCTTTCTGTAGATTTGAAAAGAAATGAGAGAAGAGAAAAAAATCATTTTTTTTCTCAAATACCTTTTTCTATAAAAATAAGAATTGATGGCTTCTACATGTGTCATATGAAGTGTTTCTGGAGAGTGGTCATAGGCTGCATAAATAGTGAAAAGAAAGTTTCTTGAAGTTGGATATATATCAGAGTTCTCATAGGTAGCTGCTGCTACAAAGGCAGGCCTACTATGTTAGCAGTATGGCGTGGTGAGAGACAAGAGAACCAAGAAGAAAGGAGTGTAAGCAAGAAGAGCAAGGCATGTGCTAAGACACTTCTGTCTTCCTCAGTGCTTAACAAGTAAGTGATTGTAGATTGTTAAGGGGAGGATTGTTACTGTAAATTTAGTCTTCATTTTCAAAAAGATCACCTGCTCCTTTCCAGGTGGTTTTTTTTAAGTCAATGACTGGAAGGATGCTGTATTTAAAAGATGTGAGGCTGAGAACTGGTTTGTTTCATGTGGCCTAGAAGAACTGTCCCTGGATCTCTCTGATGATCCTTTGGCTGTTTAAGAATATTGAATTTTATTGTTGCCCCAACTCCCATACAACATATTTCTATGGTTGCATGTTGACTCTGTGAAGTAGGGCAGCTAGAATGACAGCCCCCTTGTATTTCGAACATAACTTGAGTGGTGGTGGATAAACTCTGACCATGAAATCCACATACAGAAGGATGGAGATATGAAATCTTTGAAGGAAAGATTCACGGTAGGCCAGTGGAGCAGCACATTGTATGTGTAGAAGAGAGCTGAGTTCTAACTGGGGTACTCCTCACTTAGTCAGGGAGGAGAAAGAACCCACCTATTCAGTATTAACTGGAGAACTCTAACTTACACCAACCCACACATGCTATTTGGGTGGTGGACAAATAGGGACCTTTACCCAGAGAAAAGGTCAAGCCTTTCAAGGGCATAGGGACTTGAAGTTGTGAACAAGGCATGTAAGAAAATGAGAGATAGGAAAAGAGTGTGGGATTACCACTGAGTAAAAGACCAGAAATGGAGGAGAGACTAGTAAGGATTTGAGGTCAGTCACAACAGTTTACGTTTTGGACCATTTATAACAAGGCAGCCACTGTGTAATTCTGAGCAGAACATGGACAGGATCAGATTTGTGTTTTAGAATGAAATCTTGGGCATGAATAGTGTCTCTGTCCCTTCCCAAACCAAGGAGAATGGAAGCCCATGTCTGTTGACATTTTGTCACATGGTTCCATTAAATTGTAACCATGAGGTAGACAGAGAGATCTGAGCTCTGAGATCGTTAATGTATCTGAAAGGGGCAACAGGGAAAGAATTAAAAAACTTAGCCAATGCGATCAGAAACTTAAATTTTATATAGGCACACACATATTGCCCCAAATTGGTTTATCCAATTCGGGAATCCTCTGATACATGGACATCTAGAAAGGTCCAAGGTCTCAGGGCAATTCACTTAGATGTGACTCTGTAGCTTAGAAGGCAACGAGAAGCATGGAGCTTTGTTTTTGACAAAGTTACTCATTGGAGATGAGATAGCTTGTCTACCTGCAGATCAGTGGTAGAGCAGACCCTTGGAGCAAAAGTCTCACACATGCTCTGTGGTCAGAAAGTGTGACTCTGTTTTGCTAGTGGGTGATACATGAAAAAGAGCTCACCAGCAAAAGAGCATGGAGTGCCCCCATGAAACAAGACCACATGTCCTTTCTTTGAACTTCCCTGAGCCTTTCATGGACCAAAGTTGATTATGATAACACTGCAAGTCCAGAGTGATAATTGTCTGCACCTTTGCTTCCTAATTTATTTGTTTGTGAAACTGTTGTTCCCCAGACTGCTCTTTGGACAGAGTTTCTCTTTGTATCTGTGTGTGTGTGGTGGGGGTGCAGATGTGTGTGGAAGTCTGAGGTCCATGCCCAGTGTCTTTCCCAGTCACTCAGCAGCATATATTTTAAGACACCGTCTCTCACTGAATCTGGAGCTCAGCAGTTTATCTAGACTGGCTACACAGTGGGCTACAGGAATCCTCCTGTCTGCACCTACTCAACCCAAGGATTACAGGTCAGAGATGCTATGCCAGGCTAATACCTGTGTGCTGGAGTTTGAAGTCAGCTCTTCATGCTTTGTTAAGCATGGCTAAGCCATCTCCTGGGCCCTAGAGCCACTCCTGAAGCTATTATTATTATTATTATTATTATTATTATTAATTATTTTGGCAAGATGCTGAGTAGAATTTCCTTCAAAATTTGTGCCCACCAAGTCCCTAAACTACCAGCGAAGAGTTCCAGAAAAGTGCTCTAGTCAGCTCGAGCGAAGCACCCTCACCCCCACTAGCAATTTGACATCAAGATAGTGAAGTCTGGAATTTCTCTCAATGGTCACAACAGCAGGGACACAGCGACTTGTGTAGCTGGCAGTGTGCTGGCTGCAGAGAAGGTTCCGGCACAAAGTAACTCTTCTTGACCTTGTACCTTTGTACAGTCACAGCTCT
>CAJQZJ010032031.1:15800390-15855860 GCA_907164525.1 Lophiomys imhausi | reverse complement strand
TCTCAGCCCTGTTCTCAGTAATGCCTGCCACGAAGAACCCCATAAATCCAGCATTTGTGGCTGTAAGTTTGTCATTCTTTTCCTGAAATAAGATCAGGGCACTATTATAAAGCAGCAGAAGGCTGCCTGTGAAAGCAACCAACATGCCATTGACTGATTGATCAGGGGTATTTAGTCCTCAAAACGGAAAAACAAAAATGGGCTCCAAAAAACCAACACAGTAAATTAAAAGAATGCATAGAACAGCTGTTTGTATGCTTGCTTAGTAGGGTGATATGACTGACCCACTTCTTTGTAGGAGCAAATATGTCTTCCTTTAAGGTTATTGAAGACACATGATGTCATATATTTTGGCCTCCTTGTCAGCATTGGGCTACATTTAGAAAGCCAAACTCCCAACAAAAAAGCTACCAATATCATTTGCTTAAGTAGACCTGGGGCTTATGTAGCTGGGTGAGTAATTGTGTCCCTGGTTGATAACTGAAGTTTAGCTAAGGGAACTTTGCCATTGTTGACCCAAGGTGAGGCATAGGCTGCAACAATAAAAGAATTGTACTGGTGATAACTGTTTTCTTCTAAGCACTTAGGTGGCTTCTTTTCCTGTTATAATAAGTAGAGAACAGAGTTTACAGAAAGTAAAAATTCCAGGGTCTTCATGAGCTAGGACTCAGTTATTCAAGAGAGCACTGCGTGTTGACCTTTTTGTGTGGTGGATACTCGCTTGTGGTTTTTTTTTGCCAGAAGACACTGACCACCTTGTACACATAGGGACCTGGAATGAATATGACAGTGTTTGAAGCTCTCAGGTGACAAGGAGCCCCCAGGAGTTTTGCTGCCATCTCTTAAGTTTAGCTTTAATTCTGAACTGGTTACCTCAGGAAAGGTGTGCTGTGGTTTTTAGAGCAGTGGAGTTGCAGGACAGGGTCCAAATCTTCTCTTCCCACATTGCTTTTTCCAAGCTGTTGCCTTAATGTACCTTCTCCTCATCGGGGTTCATGGCAATTGTATAAACAGTGAAACACTCTTGCCAAGGTCTCTCCTGTAGAATCACCTTGTCTATGGACTACTTGGAAACCAAGAACAATTCTGTTTCTCTTCACAGCATACAGTTCTGTATATGTATATGTGATTCTGCTGTATCAAAGTCTGCTGAATGCATGCAGGCAAGCGTGATAGAATGTATGTATGCAGGATAGAACACATGTGGGGTGACAGTCTTCCTACGAGGTGGTGGGCAATGTCTGGAGACCTTATTGATTTTTATCATTGTGGGGATGACAACACCATCAACTTGTAAATGAAAGCTAGGACATTGTTATATGTCCCACCATGGACAGAGTCACCTCTCTCCTAAGAGTTACCCAGCAGAAAATGCCATGAGTACCAGTCAAGAAACTCTGTTTTAAACTACTCCGCTCTTCTTGATGCCTGTGAAGTGGACCTGGGTCACCTGCTACATCTGGTTTTGAAAAGCATTGCAAAAGGTGAATAGAACCAATTTTATCCTGGTGAAGCTTTCCAGATCCCCTGTCAGTCATAACTTTTTCTGACTTGGAGTTTATTCTCTTAAAAACTGGTTTTTTATTAGTGTGGGCATGAGTGGATGGTGAGTGCGGATGTGCGTAGGCAGTAGGTAGGTAGGTAGGTAGGTAAAGGGCAATGTGGTGGACGAAGCAGATTCTGTCTACCTTTACCTGGGTCCCTGGGAACTTGGTTTCCAGGCTTGCACAGAAAGTGCATTTGTCCACTGAGCCATCTAACCAGTTAAAGCTTCCAGCTTCTTGCTTCCCTGATGACCTATCACCTGCCAGTTGATTGCATGGCTTCTGGAACTGAGCAACATTGTTGAAACCAAAGGTCATGCTTCTCAGAGTTCACTATTAACAAAAGTCACCTAGATGTGTTGGTAAAATCAGATGACTCAGCAGTTCTGGCATGGGGGCCAGCCCCTCAATTTCTAACAAGTTCCCAGGTGGTGCAAATAGAGAAGGCCAGGACACCACATTTTGAGAAGCAAGGGTCTATTCAGAGTATGTTTCTCCAATGGGATGTTTTAGATGAGGATTGCTTCTGTGTACACAGATCAGATGCTGGAAGCCCTTGGATGGCACACCCAGCCCTAGCCATGTGGCAGGAAAGAGACCACCAGAGTGCCATAATGCAGAAGAGCAACCAATGGTCCGCTTAGTGACTTAGCTGGGCTTACTGGCACAGGTCTGAGATGCACCTGTTCCAGGTTGAAGAGGAAGAAAACATATAACAGTATTCCATCCCCTAGCTGAGAGCTGGAGGCTGTGGTGAGGTGGGGAGCCATCTCTGATCACAGACTTGCAAGAATGAAATATCCAGTTGTAAGAGTGTTTCTCCAGATTATGCATATGTTTATAAATTACCCTAGGTGTTCCTTTGCTTCATTCCCTTTATTGTGGAGTGTATTTCTTTAAAGTGACAGCTTTAATTTTTTCCCTCACTCCATGCAGATTTCATGGATGATGTAGTTTAATAAATCAAGGTGATTTCCACCATTGTATCAAGGCTCTTTAATCAGTTCCTTGAATTAATGCAATCAAACGGTTGAATTCTTACATTCGTCTCTGTATTTACGGCTCTGTTGTGCTTTTTTATTGAATTGGAAGAGGAATATCTTCATTTGCAGCCAAAATAAAATAAATCCAGGCAGGTTATCTAGTAAACCAACTGGGGCTCAGGGCATGTGTTGTTTATGTATACATGCATGTGTAAGCTACAAATGCAATGGCAATTTCTCATATTAAATTTTCTATTAAGACTTCATATTCAGGAAACTAGCATTCCACCATGTACTGTGATAGTGAACCTATTTTTACCATGTCATTAACCCTTGGGGTCTCAAGGATGCCCAAGGAATATCTGGAAATCAGAATCCTTTTTGAGATACAATACCTGGATTTTGTGTTTCTCTCAATGAGAACACAGACACTGAAGTCAGGTTGCCCAGAGAACATTCTAGTTATCCCTAAACTGGTGGCAAGTGTGCACCCAATGCTAGTATAAATGATAACACAGGTAACTTGGGCTGTGTCCTAGTTCATACTTTTGGTTTGTCGGAATATCTAGACAGATACTTCTAGGTGATTTATAAGGAACAGACTGAGTAGTGAGTGGTTACTTGCTTGGTAGCTTAGCACAATGCTTGTTTTGCAAGGATGAGGACCTGAATTTGATACCCAGTATTCTCATAGAAGCTGAGCATGATAGCACATGCCCGCACTGTTGATGGGGAGTACAGACTGAAAGATCACCAGGACTCGTGGGCCAGTCAGTCTAGCCTAATTGGTGAGTTCCAAATCAATGAGAGACCCCATCTCAAAGGAAGTGGACAGCATTCCTGAGCATGGCATACAAGGTTGCACTCTGACCTCCATCTCCTATGTGCATACATATACATGAGCATCCATATGTGAACACACACACACACACACACACACACACACACACACACACACACACTTATTTTAAAGAACACATTTCTTTGGTTGACAGTACTGGAAGCTGGAAAGTCCAAGAGCATAGCACCCATATCTAGCAAACACATGACCTCGATTGGCAAGAAACCCATCTCTGCCATACCTAACCAACTCCAGCTAGATTAGCATCAGAACTCTGTAATCAACTCTTTAAGGACCCATTTTTGATACCATCCCAGTGGCAAGTATGATTTCAGTGTGAGTCTGGGAAGGGACATTCAAACCAGAAGACTAGTGTTTTGTTTTGTTTCAAATCAGAAAGGTTGTCTTAGGGTGCATTCTTTGAGAGACAGTAGCCACAGACAATGCTGACACAGGCCAAATGACCAGAAGACAATTTTAACTCTGAAGGAGCACTGTCTTTCAATGTGACTCCTTTCCTCCCATGTGTGAGAGCCTATCTCCATTAATGAGTTTTATTTCAGCATCTCAGGGAACAGAGATTCTATTGAGGTGGGATCTTACATTTTTAAAAGTCTTGAGCACATGACTGTGACTCAACGGGAAATCGAATTTTACAAGATCTGTGTGACACAAGGGTCAGCTAAAATACTTGGAAAATTTATGCTCTGCAAAACACAGTCATTATTTCTTCTCTGTTTTGAGACAGAATCTCACTACATAGCTCAGGCTGGCCTAAAACTTGTCATCCTCCTAGCTTGGCCTCCAGAGTCCTGAGATCACTGGCACTTGTCACCAAACCTGACTGAGAACTAATGATAGCTCCAATAAGGAGTGCTTATTATAATTAATAAACAGTTGTCGGTAGAATTTCTTAAAATAGGGCATACCTTCTGTTTCTCCTCTTCCCCTGCATTGGAATATGGTTTATGAACATCAAAGGTTTACCAGCCAGTTATGGGGTACATTTCTGTAATCTTAGAACTTGAGAGATAGAGTCAGAATGGTGTAGAGTTGGAGGTCATTTTTAGTCACCTAGCAAATTTCAGGCTAGACTGAACTACATGAGACTCTTGTCTCAAAACAACAGAAATGAGACATGAAATCTATAATATATCAGTACCTTAGAATGTTGATGGCATCCATTGCCCTAGTTGGGTGGTATTTTGTATCTTGCCCAGGAGAGGACTTGGGTGGGACATCATACATATGTGAGTATATGGAAATAACAATGTGTCTAATTTTATTTCCTAAATTTTTTGAGCAAGTAGCAATAGTCTTGTTCCAAATCAACTTTGTCAAAAAATAATAGTTGGTATTCTATAGCATGCCACTTATGATAGGCCACTTTGACAGAGATGATTTTGTGTGTGTGTGTGTTTGTTCCTAATAAGGCTTGAGTGTTAAAAAGTCTTAGGTGCCCTAAATTACAGTTAAAGGTGCAATGGCTGAGGCAAAAATGACTCATAAAGTCCCAGAACTCACACATACCAGAACTAACTTGATGTCATATTCTACTTCCTGTCCAATTCCATTGTCCAAGTAGCTAGGCTATCTCTAGCTGTGCTGGCCTCTGTGGCCATGACTGTCCTGTGCCTTCTTGGAGTCCAGACAAAGCACACCTAAAGTATGGCTTCCTCATCTGTCCTCCTCTTCCCATTGCTATGCTCCTCCCTGATGTGTTGAGGAGGCTGTGGACTTCCTGGCAAATATCTTTTGAAGTTCGAAGCCTCTTAGCCTTTAGAAATGAGCGGATGCTGACAAGTCACATAAAGTGAATGAGATTTCTTCTGGGTACAGCTTTAGGAAAGCTATATTGTAGAAATGATCAATTAAATTGTTTAATTGTATTTAAATTATCAGTAATTGGTTTGGCGGTTGTTAATCCTTAACCCACCATTATAAGTGAGCACACAGACTCCACATGGATTTTAACAAGTTTTGGCCTAGATTGTGCAATCTTAGCCCATCTAAGCTAGCTCTTGATTCTATTCCCCAAATATGAGCCCATATAGACATACGTCCCCTGGGCTGTTATTTCCCACACTATGTCGATGTTCTAGTCCACATGGAATGATGTTCTTTTCTCCAACCCATGACATGTATCCTCCTTCCTGCTCTTGCTGCTTGTCTTGGCTGCTGCTTCTTCCCATAAACCTCTGTGTCTCAGAAGCCCGCTCCTTAGTCTTGCCTACCTCTGTCTTTGCCCAATTTCCGGCCTCAGCATATATTCAACCAATCAGGGACAATGATTAGAAATCAAAGTAACAGACAGCAGGCAAGACCAATTAATTAACATTTAGAATATATAACATCGCCCCATCACTGTACCAACTAGCCTTTGTTGTGCATCCAATCCCCATCCCTACATCAGGGCCTTATAACTTCAAATATTGATTTACCTCCCAGTTGTACAGACTAGCTGTTGGATTGAACTTAGCTCTTCAGTTCTTTGGATCCATAGTAATCTCCATTCTTCTTGGTTGGTCTTCTTCATGATCTTTCATCTTAGCTAGGGACCCTGGGGTGGTATGGATGATAAGAAACCTGATTGTTATAAACTCTCACCTTCTAACAGGCTGGCCTTGATCTAGTTCACAGGACAGCTACAGAGTTCAAGTGCAGCAGAGAGCAGGCCCTGGTGCACACTTCTTGGTTCTCTACATGTGACGTTCTGCTATTGGTAACCTAGAAAGATGACAGGCACAATCATACTGTCAGTGTGAGAAGGGAGAGCAGAGGGATACAGATGCAGGGAGGTCTGGGCAGCCTGGGAGCTGTGACCCAGCAGCTTACTCCATCCTGCTGTATCAAGTATCCTTTTCCTTCCAAACTTTCTCAGTGATATTCTCATTTCTTCACAACCCAGGGTGCAGGTCTTCACCAGGGCACTTCCTTTTTGTGAGTCCTTCCGTACTCTTACCTTAGGAAACTTGGCACTTGACAAAGCCTTGACTTTCCTCAGTGTTGCTATCCAGTCGCCCTCCTGTGGGGACTGCTTGGCATTCATGAGTTGAAAGATTACCCTTAGTCAGGGCTTTTTTGACTTTTTAATGGTGGCAATACAAGTTCCTCCTTGTCAACTTAGAAACGCGTGCATTTTTGTGGAATCCAGACACTGAGTTTTCTGTTTGGGAAGGAATTTTAATGAAGCCATCTCAGGTTTGCTCATCTAAATAAAGAAGGGTCTTTTGTACCCTGGGAAAGTTATGCAGCAATCAGGAACGTCTTAGAAAAAGGGCTGCAGAGTGAAGGCAAACTAAACTCTGCTTTATGCTTGCTCTCTTTGTAAAACCTATTACCATGCATGAAAGTTCGGCTCACAGAAGGGACACTTAATGATGTGGAGGCTGGCAGAAGGAGCGGACACTGGATGATAATTCCCAATCAGATGAAAGAGAAGACTTCACATCGCGGAGATACATGTGACTCTCTTCTCAGTGCAAATAGCGTAAAGGATGATGACAGTTGCACTAGTGCTTTGGGGAGAAATCACCAGCTCTGCAGCAATAAATGATGCTCATGGCAGAGTTCTTTCCTTGACTAATTGGAAACACACCTCTGAATTTTCCTGCCATTGGGAACTAACTACTCTTTGGTAAATGGCATTCCTTGACTTACTAAAAACTCAGTTCAGCATAGGGGTCATAGAAGCCAATGCAAATGCTTTCTAGAACCAGTGAGTGTGCCTGTGTCAGAAAGTGACTAGTAAGTTGACGATGGTGGCTTAGTAGGCTTTCTCTAACTCTGCTTGAATACACCACATAGTCTCTCTCTAGCCTCAGTTTCATCACTTGTAAAATAAGAATGAGGTAAATGCTTATAATGTTTTTCTCTCAGCAAAGTCTCTAAGTGGGGAATCCAAGATGGTGGCAAATAGCAAGGACACATTTTGAGCACAGGGAAAATAGCTACAACATCGCAGAAATATAAACAAGCTGAGCAACAACCTGAGAAGCGCAACAACCTGAGAAGCATGAACCTGCAGGGTTTTACCCTGCAAAACCAGGGACTAGTGGGGGTTCCTGGGTGGAACTTCCAGACACTCAGGGAAACAGACCTACAAGCTGTAGAGGAGAGGCCCAGGGCCTAAAGCAGAGTCCAGCAGCATGGAACACAGTCTCAGGACCCAGAGCAGAGCCCAGTGATGCGCAGCAGAGGCCTAGGGCCTGAAGCAAAACCCAGCAGTGTGGAGCAGAGGCTCTGCCCGGAGCAGAGCCCAGCATCCCAGAGCATAGGCCTGGTGCCTAGAGTGGAGCCCAGCAGCACGGATCATAGGCTGGCTTAGAGCCTGTGTGGAACAGAAGCTGACATGCAACCTGCTGCTGAAGCAAAAGTCACTCAAATACAAAATGAGTAGGTCTGAATCCCAGACAGGGGTACTCACCAGCCTCCAGAGCACCCAGCTTCCATGCTGGAATTCCATAAAGGAAAACTGTGGGATCACCAAGATTTATCTCCAGTGGAGTGGTGGTCTGGGAGGCGCAAGCATATCTGGGCTTACCCAGACAGGTGTTGGACATACAGGTCCCTTTACTGGATATACAATCACAGAGAAGAACATTGCATCCAGACAGGGCAGAGGGCTGCTCTTCCAGTACTGGTACAGTGTCCTGCGGGTCTAATCACTGCAGAGTATTGGGAGGCAGCCCCAACTGACAGTTAGAGGTACCTCCTGGCTTCCTGAGTGCCCAGCATTCACACAGTCACTCCAACACCCTTGAAGACCAGCAGTGCCACTGAAACAGTAAGGTCAGAGGCGGCTGAAAGGCGGGTGGTCAAGTTATAAGGCTGTAGAACTGCACTGAGTCCAAGCCCAGCGGATGGGTTGGGGTGTTCATTTCAGAGCCAGTGCCCCTTGCCCCTTCTCAGAGGGATACCCTGTCTTCAGCATCTACAGCTCCTGCTCAGGACCAGCGAGTTCTTGGCCTTTGTGCACTGCCTGAGTGATACAGACTACAAGGGCTTACTGCTTATGGCCAAGAGGTACAGAGGTGCCCTGGGGACCACAACCACAGACCTGACCCTCAGATCAGACATATGGGCAGCAGGAGATCTGCGGCTCTAGCCTACAATCCGTGGTCCTCCAAACCCCACTGGCATCATTAGGAAGAACTGCTAGAACCAAAGACCCTGCAGGGTAGAATAACTCATCCCACTCAATCCCTGATCTGAGTTCCCAATTGGGACACAGTGGGAAAGGGTGAACTTTGGGGGGCCTACTGAGACCCAGCCCCCATCCTAAGACCCCACCTAGCTGGTGTTAAGCTAAAGACCACCAAGATTCTACAGGCTCTATACCAATGCTCTTTCCTTGGCACCAGGTCCAGAAGACATCAGGAACAATCAGCTTCGGGCAACCAGATGGCTAAAGGTCACCGAACAAACAAAACTGAAAAAAAAATCAAGGAAATATGACTCCAATAAAATTCAGCAAGGTCCTGAATATCCCACCACAGCTGAAACACATGAAAATGATGACAAATCTATACTTAGGAAAATGATGGAGTTCTTACAAGAAGAAATTAAATCCCTGAGAAAATGTAAAGAATCCTCAATTTTACAAATGAAAGCAATGGAGAATACGATTAGAGACCTCCAAGCCAACATAGCCCAACATAAGAAGGAAAGAGATAAGGCAATGAAAGATTTGAAAGATTTGCAGACAAAGACAAGCAAATTGGAACAGGAAACATATAAAACGAATAAAATTGTTCAAGACTTGAAATTGGAAGTGGAAGAAATAAAGAAAACACAAGTAGCAAAATAGAGGCAATCCTGGAGGTGGGAAATCAAGGGAAGAGAACAGGAACTACAAACACGAGTATCAAAAATAGGATACAAGAGATGGAAGACAGAATCTCAGGTGTGCAAGATTTGATTGAAGAAATCAATACAACAACCAAAGAAAATGAGAAATCTAAGAAAAATTTCACCCACAACATCCAAGAAATCAAGGACTCCATGAAAAGATGGAACCTAAGAATTATAGGCATAAAGGAAAGAGAAGACTTCCAACTCCAAGATCTAGGAAAGATTTTCAACAAAATCAGAAGAAAACTTCCCAAACCTAAAGAAAGAGATGCTGGTAAAATTCCAAGAGGCATACAGAACACCAAACAGATTAGACCAGAAAAGAAATTCCTCTTGCCACATAATAATTGAAACTCCAAATGTACAGAACAAAGAAAGAATATTAAATCTGTAAGAGAAAAAGGTCAAGTAATATATAATGACAGACCCATCAGAATTACAGAATTACACCTGACTCTCCTTTAAAAGCCAGAAGGGCCTGGGCAGACATCCTACAAGCCCTGAGAGAACATAGATGCATGGCCAGACTACTATACCCAGCAAAACTCCCTATCAGCATAGATGGAGAAAGCAAGATATTCCATGACAAACCAAATTTAAACAATATCTGCCCACAAACCCAGCCCTTTAGAATTCTAGAAGGAAATTTTCAACCCAGAGAAGATAACTAACACCCAAGAAAACAGAGGAAGCAAAAAACTCCACTATAGCTAAACCAAAAGAAACACACAACCACCACCTACATCAAAATAACAGGAAATAACAACCTTTGGTCATTAATATCCATCAACATCAATGGACTCAACTCCCCCAATAAAATGACACAGGCTTACAGAATGGAACCATAAACAATACCCAACATTCTGCTGCATACAAGAAATGCATCTCACTAACAAAGATAGACACTACTTCAGAGAAAGGGGCTGGGAAAAGGGTTTTCAAGCAAATAAGCCGAGGAAGCAAGCTGGAGTAGCTAGCCATCATAATATCAAATAAAATAGACTTTCAACTGAAATTAATCAAAAAATATAGGGAAGGGCATTACATACTCATTAAAGGAAAAATCCATCAAGATGACATCTCAATACTGAATATCTATGTCCCAAATACAAGGGTACCCACATTTGTAAAAGAAACTGTTCTAAAGCATAAACCACACATTGATCCCCACACATTAGTAGTGGGAGACTTCAACAGCCTGCTCACAACAATGGACAAGTCATCGAGACAGAAACCAAACAGAGAAATAATGAGTTTAACAGAGGTTATGAACCAAATGGACCTAACAGACATCTACAAACCATTTCACCCAAACACAAAAGAATACACCTTCTTCTCAGCACCTCACAGAACCTTCTCCAATATCAACCATATAGTCGGACACAAAGCAAACCTCAACAGATACAAGGAAATTGAAATAACCCCTTGTATCTTATCAGACCACCATGGAATAAAGAAGCTGGACTTCAACAACAACAAAAATAACAGAAAACCTACACAGTCATAGAAATTGAACAACTCTCTACTGAATGACTACTGGGTCAGGGAAGAAATAAAAAAAGAAATCAGACTTCTTAAAATCCAATGAAGGCACAACAGACCCAAACCTATGGGACACAATGAAAGGTGTGCTATGAGGAAAGTTCATAGCACTAAGTGTCTACAAAAAGAAAATTGTGATAGCTCATATTAGTGAATTAACAGCTGAACTGGAAGTACTGGGAGAAAAAAAGAAGCAAACACTCCCAAGAGGAGGAGAAGGCAGGAGATCATCAAACTCAGGGCTGAAATTAACAACTTAGAAACAAAAAGAACAATACAAAGAATCAACAAAACCAAGAGTTGGTTCTTTGAGAAAATCAATAGACAAACCCTTAGCTACATTAACTAAAAGGCAGAGGGGAAAAAACCCAAATCAACAAAGTCAGAAGCAAAAAGGCAGAAATAACAACAGACATTGAGGAAATCCAGAGAATCTTTAGGTCCTACTTTAAAAATCTGTACTCCACCAAATTTGAAAACCTAAGTGAAATGGACAATTTTCTTGATAGATTCCACCTACTAAAGCTAAATCAAGATCAGGTTAACAGATTAAATAGTCCTATAACCTGTTTATTATAGAAGCAGACATTAAAAGTCTCCCAACCAAAAAAAGCCTAGGCCCAGATGGTTTCTGCACAGAATTCTATCAGACATTCACAGAAGAGCTAATACCAATACTCTTCAAACTCTTCCACAAAATAGAATCAGAAGGAACACTGCCAATCTCATTCTGTCAGACCACAGTCACCCTGATTCCTAAACCACACAAAGACCCAACAAAGAATGAGAACTTAAGACCAATTTCCCTCATGAACATAGATGCAAAAAATACTTAATAAAATACTGGCAAACCAAATCCAGGACACAACAAAACTATCATACACCATGATCAAGTAGGCTTCATCCCAGGAATGCAGCGATGGTTCCACATATGAAAATTCATAAACATAAGTCACCATATAAACAAGCTGAAAGAAAAAAACCACAAGATCATCTTGCTAGATGCTGAAAAAGCATTTGACAAAATCCAACACCCCTTCATGCTAAAAGCCCTGGAGAGAAGGGGCATACAAGGACCATCCCTAGAATTAATAAAGGCAATATACAGCAAGCCAGTAGCCAACATCCAATTAAATGGAGAGAAACTTAAAGCATTTCCTCTAAACTCAGGGACAAGACAAGGATGTCCACTTTCACCATATCTCTTCAATATAGTACTTGAAGTTCTTGCTAGAGCAATAAGACAACTAAAGAGATCAAGGGGATACAAATTGGAAACGAAGAAGTCAAATTATCCCTATTTGCAGACGATATGATAGTTTACATAAGTAACCCCAAAAATTGCACCAGAGAACTCCTACAACTGATAAACACCTTCAGCAAGGTGGCTGGATACAAAATTAATTCAAAAAACAAAAAGAAACAGTAGCCCTTCTTTATACAAAAGATAAATGGGCTGAGAAAGAAATTAGGGAAACAATACCCTTTACAATAACCACAAACAATATAAAATACCTGGGTATAACTCTAACCAAGCAAGAGAAAGATCTGTATGACAAGAACTTCAAGTTCTTGAAGAAAGAAATTGAAGAGGACATCAAAAGATGGAAAGATCTCCCATGCTCATGGCTGGATAGGATCAACATAATAAAAATAGCCATCCTACCAAAAGCAATATACAGATTCAATGCAATTCCCATCAAAATACCAACAGAATTCTTCATAGACTTGGAAAAAACAATTCTCAACTTCATATGGAATAACAAAAAAGTCAGAATAGCTAAATCAATCCTGTACAATAAAAAACATCTGGAGGTATCACCATCCCAGATTTTAAGCTATACTACAAAGCAATAGTAATAAAAACAGCATGGTACTGGTATAGAAACAGACCAGTGGATCAATGGAATTGAATTGAAGACCCAGAAATGAACCCACACACCTATGGTCATTTAATTTTTTACAAAGAAGCCAAAACTGTACAGTGGAAAAAGGACAGCATTTTCAACAAATGGTGCTGGTTTAACTGGATGCTGACATGTAAAAGAATGAAATTAGACCCGTACTTATCACCTTGCACAAAACTTAAGTCCAAGTGGATCAAAGACCTCAACATAAAGCCCAACACCAAATCAAATACAAGAGAAAGTGGGGAAAAACCTTGAACTCATCTGCACAGGTGACAACTTCCTGAACAGAACACCAATAACTCAGGCTGTAAGACCAATAATCAATAAATGGGACCTCATGAAACTGAAAAGCTTCTGTAAGGCAAAGGACACTGTCATTTGAACAAAACGGCAACCTACATATTGGGAAAATTTCTTTACCACTTCTGAAAGAGGGCTAATATCCATAATTTAGAAAGAACTCAAGAAATTAAACACAAAGAAACCGAAAAATCCAATCAAAAAAAAAAAGGGGGAAACAGAGCTAAACTGAGAATTCACAAAGGAAGCATGTCTAATGCCTCTCTAATGGCAGAGAGACATTTGAAGAAATACTCAGCATCCTTAATCATCAGAGAAATGCAACTCAAGATGACTCTGAGATTCCATCTCACACCTGTCAGAATGGCTAAGATCAAAAAACTTAAATGACAGCACGTGCTGGCGAGGTTGTGGAGAAAGGGGAACACTCCTCCATTGCTGGGGGGAGTGCAAACTTGTACAACCACTATGGAAATCAGTCTGGCAATATCTTAGAAAACCTGGAATAGTCCTACCTCAAGACCCAGGCATACCACTTCTGGGTATTCACCTAAACTATTCCTCACCAAACCACAAGGACATATCCTCATCTATGTTCATAGCAGCCTTATTTGCAATAGCTAGAAATTGGAAACAACCCAGATGTCCCTCAACTGATGAATGGATTAAAAAAAAAAAGTTGTGGTACATTTACACAATGGAGTACTACTCAGCTATCAGAAACAAAGAAATGCAAATCACAGCCAAATGGATGGAACTAGAAGAGCTCATCCTGAGTGAGCTAACCCAGACTCAGAAAGATGCACATGGCATCTACTCACTTATAATTGGATTTTAGCCATATAGTACAGAGTAACTATCCTACAACCAACACACCAAAAGGATTAGGAACATAGACTTTGTTCCCTATTAATGGGTCAATTTTCCCTAAGGGTGCTACCATGTAGGTCCCAGTGCAAGAGGAAGCTCTTAGCCTTCATATGACTGTTGAACTGAGAGGGGCTGTTATGTAGGGACACTCTACACTGGAGGAATCAGATGGGTGGGAGAGGGAAGAGAGGGTGGAAGGGTGGAAGCAGGAGGGGTGGAAAGAGGACACTATGATGGGGATGTAACTTGAAGTAATAAACATTAAAAAAGGTCTATAAGTGAATAATGTAGGAGGAGGTTACTTTTTTATTTTTAAAGTTGGGATTTAGTGGTGCAGGGAAGGAAGTATGATACATTGAAATTATTACAGGAGACCCTCTAAAAAACAAAACAGTTAACTGCCTGACTGAGGTGTGCCATATTTGTCTATCCAGTTCTTTATGCACCCCTCTACTCAGCCATTGATATATCTAGCTGCCCATTTGTCCACATGCTCATGTATCATCTGTCTGTATCTATCTATCTATCTATCTATCTATCTATCTGTCTATCTATCTATCTATCTTTCTTTCTTTCTTTCTTTCTTTCTTTCTTTCTTTCTTTCTTTCTTTCTTTCTTTCTTTCTGTCTATCTATGTATCTATCATTTATATATACATCATCTATCAATCTATCTATATTTATCATCTATTATCTATCTATTCCATCTATCTGTGTACCATCTGTTTAGCTATTACCCCATCCTCCTATCTATGCATGAACTATCTGTGTTCCTCTAATATCTCCATGAACCCATCTACTCATCTCTCCATGAATCCCTTTACTCATGGACCTATGCATTCATCCATGTACCTCCAACCCCCATCTACCCATTCATAATCTGTGCATCTACTCAAGTTCCATCCATATACTTAAGTCTGATTCCACCTGCCCCTTTATTCATTCACCCATATTTTCATGAATCTACCTGGCCATCTGTCCATACACTCACCAACCCTTCCATTCATGTATCCATTCACTGATCCACTCATGTACAATCCATTCATCTATCTTGGCTGTGTCCATTCACTAAGCCATAAACGAATCTACTTCTCTTCCCAAGTGACTATTTACTGCTCTCTCCTTTCTTCATTTCTTCTACACTTTGGTGTTTGAAGTTAATCATGTTTAACTTCTTCAATTGTTCTCTTTTGTGTAAACAAGACATAGTTTTAAACTAATAGATAAGGAAAGTCAGGCCAAAAAGATTATGAAATTGGACTGATTGGTGACAAAAAATAAGACTAAGTCCCAACTCTAGGGCCAGAGTTCTCAGGGTTCTGTGTCTCTGCCAAAATGTTCTAGAAATCCCAGAACCTGGCATTTCTTTCTCAAGGTTGGAATAGACCAAGGACCCTATCTGGAACTTACTTATCCTATGAGAAAGAAATAGATTCCTATCCTCTCTGCTTCACTTACCCTTCAGAAAAAGAAATCTTAATTGAGCAGCCATCTTCCACAGTAGATTTTTATGAGTTTTTGTGGCTTGAATGGTCATAAGTATTATAGGCCATTTTCTCAAATTAGGAAAGTTGACATCTTCTGGAGTTGCCACCTAGTGTCTAACACTTAACTTGCTCACTTCAAGGAAGTATTGGCAAGTGAGGGTCCTACATAATACATGATAAACCATCATTTCCTTAGGACTTCTGGGAAAGAAACCATGGCAACCCTGAACTCTTTTATTGTTACTGACCCTAGATCTTAAGAAAACATTTATAAAGTGTTATATGAAAACATTATAAAATTTATTTCCACTTTCTTCTGGGAATGTTCTGGAAAACTGTATTTCTCTGCATGGATTAGGGAAAAGATCACTGGTCGTGGAATAACATAATTCACATGACTCTGGATGAGAAAGCTGTCAGAGAGGGTGCCCCTCTTCTTCAGATATAAAGGGATATATCCTGTGTTTTGAGACAGATTCAGTTCTTTAAACAAAACCCATCATCCACCCCAGGCAATGTTGTTTGATCCCAAGTTCAGTCATGTGAAGTAAAGTTTCCCTGACTTTAATGGCTTAAAATAAAAGTGAATTGTGTTTTTCTGTCTGAAACTGGGAGTCCAGAGGTTTGTTCAATAAGAGTGTTAAGATTTTCACCTTGTGGCTCAGTTGCAGGAAGTAGAGAAATTTGGGTCAGATGCTTTTGTCTTATATCCAAAGATGTAAAGGGTGGTGGGAAAGTCTGGTAAACTGTGTGGCTCATAACACCACTGGGAAGGTTGGAAAACACAAAGTTTTTCAAAATTATTTTTGTTGGGAGTGTTAGGGTAGGAGATGCAGTAAAATTGCCTGTAGCCAGAGATGCCTAATATGGGTGTTTTGTTTAAAGTATTCCATGGGTACACTCCATGGGTCAGAAAGGATGGGTTTCCTGGCCACAAAATCATTGGTGGAGGTAATTGATCCGTGGTATCCATGTTGACTGTTGAAAAAAGGAGTGCATAGTCCTGGAACATTACCATTGCAGGTGTGTGTCAGAAATGAAGAGTCTTAGAGATCTTCATGGTAAACCCAAATCCAAAGTCATGATTTTCATAAGACCTACAAGTATTTCAAACATGCATTAAATTCTAGAACTTAATACTTTCACTGGAATGTTGTAAGGTGTACATTTTCCATTCATCTAGCTGACTGAAAGATATATCTGGATTTGCTGCCTGTGAGAGTGTGTGCGTGCGTGCGTGCATGCATGTGTGTGTGTGTGTGTGTGTGTGTGTGTGTGTATGCGTGCACAAGCTTGTGTGGTGGGGCATGTATGGGTGCATGTGGAGGCCAGAGGCTGACTTTACACTTACTTCCCATTGCTGTCTACCTTACTTTTTCGAGACAGAGTCTCTCATTGAACCTAGGGCTTGTGGTTTCAGCAAGACTGGTTGGTCATCAAGGTCCCAAGATCCACCTGTGTCCATCCCCCAGCCAATTGTAGGGAATACATATGTGCTCTACCATGCCTGGCTTCTTATGTGTGGATTAAGGATCTAAACTCAGACTCTCATGTTTGCACAGCAAGCACTTTATACCCTGAAACACGCTCCCAGTCTCCAGAATCTATTTCTTAACTGTAGTGACAGTATTTAACATCTAGGAAGGAGCTCAACAAAAGGCTTCTCTGTTCTTCCATCTCTCCAGCCCTGTCTCTGAGTGTCAATCATCTCTACCAACCTGACTATATCAAGTCTGCATAACTAAATGGAAACATAGGTGAACTGACTTCCTGTTAAGTTATTCCAGGAAGTTCTTACCTTTGTGTATGGCTGCTTGTCCTATCTGTGTAACAGCTGTTTGGATCCCTGAGGCTGCTCAGCTGGAACTGGTCAATGTTAACATTGTCAAACTGGTCAAGAGCATCCTTGGCCATTCTTTTCTCATGCCAAGTATCTGCATGATAACCCTTGATTGTTCCAGATCCTCAGTGAGGCTTGGATGACACTCCACTTCTCCAAAGTTCACCATCTCAAATCAATACCCACCTATTTCCTTAAAGGGCTGGAATTCATTTAAGAGTGTACCATGGGCCATATGCTCCACTCATGATACTTCACATCATCTAGTTTGCTGTTCCAGAAGCTTGGTAAACAGAAATTCCATCACTCCCACTTATAGGGAGAAAGTCACAGCTCATGTTGGTAAAGTAATTTGCTCGCAGCAAGGTGGTCAGGCAGAGCTGAGATTCAAACTCGAGCCTGTCGGACTTCCTAATTGGTGCTTTGAAATGCTGTTCTGTGCCACAACCGGGGTAATGAATCAGCCAAGGAACCCCAGGAAGGTGCTAATCTACCATTGTACATAATTGATCAAAACACTCCCTGTGAATGAGCTGCTGTTTTAGATACACTCTACCAGGGGGAAGAGAATAATTACAAGTTACCACCACAGTAGATTCCTCTATCTGGTCGATTTTAACTTTCTCAAGCTCAAACCAGCCTTTTAAGGCACTCTGTTTTTAAGATTGAGGGCTGCTGCCACCAAACTCAGGTAACCTGGACATCCTACGTCTTTGCAGCCCCGGAAGGGGATTGAGGTGCTGCCTGCCATTCTTCCTTTAACTGTGTTTTGTTTACCAGCATGCCACACTTTTGCTGGCTTAGGTGTTTGTTTTTACAGAAGTCTTTCATTTTGTGCTATGACTGTGGGTAGGGATGGTCATTTAGAAAACAGTGCCGAGAGGGTATGTGGATCCTTCATATGACCTTTTTACCATGCCATGTTTGGTAGAAATTTTCTTTAACCACTACCACCCAGGCACCTCACCTTTTCCATTGTCTCCATTCCACCATAAGGTAAAGGACCTGCCGTCTCTTTTTCTAGTAAGGCATCTTCCTTCTAATCTGCCCGTATACTTAATGCCCTCCCCAGTTCTACAAGAAAAATAAGACAAATTAAATGTAGTAATTGGGTAGCTGGGCAAAGAATAATTCACAAGTTAGACAGACCCTTCTGTGGTCAGAAGCCATTTGGGGGCAGAAAACAGAAAGAAACTTCAGAGGCAACCCGATTAGGGAGAGCTTAGTAATTGTCTTATTTGAACCTAGTATAAATGTTTAGTTGCTGCCAATGGCTGAGGTGCAGCTGCTGTGACTGAGTGGGACGGAGCTGTATTTGTGAGACTGTGCTTTTAGGTTAGAGTTACCAATACTTTGCATAGGAAGTTAGGCTGCAGCATGTCAGTAAGAGTCCAGCATGGAAGCCTCCACAAGCCAAATTTAATTTAATAATAGGATACAATTAATCTCCTCCTGTTTCCATGCTTGTTTCACTCATCCAGTGCTTGCAAGCATAATTTAAATGCATAGACCATAAACCAGCATACGTAAGTTGTCAGTTTTGTGACCACCAAATTAGGTGCTTGGGGGGGTTTAATAAAGAAACAGTTACTTAGCAAAGAAGAAAGAAAGAGACAAAAGGGAGAGGAGGAGATTGTGTGAGCAAAAACAGTATCTTCCAATCCAAGAGATCTGTGTTTAGTTCACATCCAAGGCTCTCTAAACCTTTTCGTTTTTAAAGAAACCCAAACTGGAAATGGTAGATGACGTTGGGTAAGTACTGGAGAGTTAAGAAAATGAAGTGAGATTCTCATAGGAAGGCAAGGATACAGATTTCAGTCCTGGATCTCAGTGCAACTGATCCTGCTAGCAACCTGGATGAACCTGAGAGCAGGCATTTCCCAAGAGCCTCCAGGTGGGACCATTGCCCAGCCAACATCTTCAAGTTAGCCTTGTGAGCCCTGAAGAGGAGAAGCCAGCTGAACCCCTTGGACTTTTGGCCTACAGCTATGAGATCATACATTTTTGTTCTTTAAAGCCACCAAACCCATGGCAATTTGTTAGAGCTATAGTAGAAAGCTGAGCAGGAGGCCACATCCTCATTTTTGTACTCCAGCATCACCCACTCTTGGACCCCTCTTTAATGATTGACACAGGGTCTATTCTAGACCAGGCTGGCGTGAGAATCAAGGTTATCCTCCTGCCTCAGATTTCCAAGTGCCAGGGTTGCAGGTATAAGCTACTACTTTTGGCTACTTCTCACTTCCCCCAGAACACCTTCAGTGTAGAGTCTTCATCCTGGCATGTGAGGCAGTCTGCTCCTGCTTTCATTTTAGAACTCATGTCACACTATCCTTCACCCCAAGTGAGTCAAACAGTCTCTCTCCTAAAAATTACTATGCTTTGGGCCACTGAGCATTTTCTTAGTCATGGCCTGGACCTCACAGCTGGGCTCATGTAAGAAGAGCTGCTCTTTTCTGTGAAGTATTACCTGTCATGATCACAGTCACATTCCAAGGGCTTGCTATATGTGTTTGTCTTTGGGCTTTGTCCTCTGCCCTTTAGTGTTGGCTTATCCCTCTCCCGGGTGCTTGGTGTACCTGACAATGGCAGGGGTGCATGCATATATTAATGTATCTGTTATTTCTTCATGTCTAACACAAGAATGCACATGTCCTATATGACCTGTCAATGAGTGGGTTTTACCCAGGAGAACCTTGTGATTTGTGTAAACACTGCAACACTCTTTTGTTGTTCATGGTCAGTTTCAGGGGTCTATGCACTATCAACATCGTGACAGAGAGTTGATTTCTTCTTTAATTTTACCTAAGTGACATTGCTACCCTCACTGTTTTGGTCCCAAAGGTGGTTACTCTCCCAAATGTGGAACTTGTCCCCTTACGTTTGTGGCTACTTCCAATGTCGATAGGCCACCTGATGTAGTTCATGAGCATCAACCTGTATATTACTCCAAATCTATATTAATTACTTTGCTAGTCACACTGGCCAAATATGTGAGAGAAGCAAGTTAACAAGGGGAGGATGGCACAGCCTATCACACTGGGGAAGCCATGGCCATTGCTAAGAGCCCATCTTGTTCCTATTGGTCTATAAACAAAAAACAAAAACAAACAAACAAAAAAAAAAGGCATGTCTCACCCTACAAAGCAAGAGATTCACTTCTGCTAACTGGGCCACAACCCCAAAGTCTGTATCAGTACCACTAGCTGGAAAACAAGTGTTCAGGCACACTAGCCTCTAGGTGGTATTTTAGGCCCAAGCCGTAACAGCCTCCTACCCTGTAGCACTATCCATGGAGTGGTGGCAAAATGCTGGAGCAGGAAATGGTAGCCAGGGAATGCATTGTACGCTTTAACGTTTTCCCACTGTAGCTAGCTATTCTTCCTTCCATACTAATAGGATAATTTGATGGATGAAAGCACTGGGAAGAGGCTAGAGATTCATAAAAAGTGTGAAAGCATACAGCCACAAATGAGTGGGCAGATCCACCACCTTCTCCCCGGAATCGAATCCGTCTGCCATCCGCATGCACGGGGTAAGATGAGAGAGGCAGATCTGACTGAGCCTTGGCTTAATTACACATAATTTGGGTGACAGCTGAAATGCAAACCTAAACACTCAATCAGTTAAAGATACACAAAATTAAGCATTTCATTCAGTGTCCAACCCCTTCAATCTTTATTAATACTTTAATTATGTTAATCATACCATGGTTTCAAGCCCTGCTACTACAACAAGCAGGGGGTGGAGGTGGGGGGAGAGGCAGACCTCTCAGCCAGGCAGCTATGGGAACACTGTATTTGAATTAAAAGTATGAATTGAATGCAAAGCAAGGGAACTCACACATCCATAGTTCAGCAGTTTATTTGCTCAGACTCTTCACACTCCTTTCCTCCATGACTGACAGTGTCCCTGGAGGCTGAGCCCAAGTTTCTCTCTTTCTACACTCCGTACACATAGTGAGTGCTCAGTGAACTTCTGTCAGCTTCATTTCTAACTAAGCCCGATGAAATGGTGTGCTTAGAGATAAGAGGTAAAAGGCAAGGCGTGAAAATGATAACGTGTTTGCAAGATGAGGGGTGTGGATGCCAAGAGTGGGTCAGGATCTGGAAGAAGAGTGCAGGACAGAAAATGACCAGGGTCCCAGAGGTTCACCATGTTACTCTGAAGTCCTTCAGATGTCTGATCCCACTGGTCTCCTGCTGTCCCGGAAGAATGAGAATACCCACAGAACTATGACTTCCAAGCTGGTTTTCTTCCCTGCACCCACCAGGGACCCTGCTGAGCGAACTTTTATAGGGATATGAGGGGTAAGAGCTCTCTTGTAATCTATGTGTCTTATGTATCTCACAGCTAAGGATTTGTTTCTGAAAACCTGCTGAAAAGCAGTCTGAACACTCTTCATTCTGAGTACTTCATGTAGTAGCTTTTTTGAACCCCAACCTCCTACCTACCATCTTCCTCCATTCTGCACTGTGGTTTTCCACTCTTTGATCAAACATCCTAGGTATGGCAGTGTCCTCTGTTGGTAGGTGTGTGTGGCTTGCTTCGTCTTCTACATTCCTAGCCCCCCTCCCCGTGGATTTATATCACCTTTCCTGTGCTTTTGCCAAGTCTCTGCTGAAATGTCCTTCCTCCCCCTCTGAGCTGACCTTGTCATCACAGGCAATTCACTACACCTAGGTCAGGGTTGCCACCTCCGAGAAGCCCTCCCAGCCTTGAACTAGTCAGTGAAACTTTTTCCTCTTTCCAAATCCCCATGGTTCTCAGCATCTGGCCAGTTACCCCTTTCTGCCCAACATTTGCCTGATCAGCTTCTTGGGTGAAGAGGTGTTCAGCCATCTCTGGAGGTGTATCTTCCCCTCTGCCTTAGACTGAAAGCACAAACGTCAAGACATGTGAGTATCTGACATAGGGTTAATCATATAAAATCAGTCAATCCATTGCTAGAGAGAATTTAGTTGCCTAAACTACATTCATATATATATATATATATATGTATTTTTTTTTTTTGGCTTAATAGTTTGCTGAGCAGAAACAAAACTGTCATCAGAATGACTTTTACGAGATAGGATTTTAGGCTTGGCTGGAGAGACTGTGGACAGAACTGATATTTGTTGGGAGCGTCATTTTAACATCACCAGAGGAAACCTTCATGATCCATCCATCTGAAGTAGCAATGCAGTGTTTACTGCAGAGAGCAATTCACTCAGTTTTGCTGTTGGCATGGATTGGGTCTCTGAGTCACTCTCTTACCCAGGTCTCCTAGGTAAGCTAATATCTTCCCAGTCCCATAAATAGTCTTGCTGTTCTCTGTTCATCTTCCTGGTTTACTGTATCGCCATTAGGACTTTCCATATACGTCTTGGCGACCAACTCCCAAGACAGTGTTGTCCCCAAGACACCCTCTCAGCTGTGAACCCCACATCTGCCAAGGTGGGAGCTGATGTTGAGGAAGGAAATTCTTGCTAGTTTCTTTGTCTCGCAGCAGAAACAGAAAGCTCTTCTTCCCATAGGCCTCAAAGGTTATCAAAAAGAAACATGGCCCAAGGCCATTGACCAATGGATATTGATGAGTATTTCAAACTAGACTAGGCCAGAATAGAAGTATGGAAGTAATACCAGTTTAGTTTCTTCCCTAAAAGGTTTCTTTTTTATGACACAAGATGTTATAATCACACACAAAAATCCAGCATAGAACAGTACAAAAAAAGACCACCTATTAAATACAGTTGGAATTGGGAAAGAAGAGAAGTTACTATGGAAAATTAGAAAGAGCTAAACTGATACCTCTGTTTTTCATACCCATAGCTCCTTTTTATTATTACCCTTATTCATGGGCCTCTTTTTTAATTTTTGAGAAAATGTACCTGACAATATATATTTACTAAATAATAAATCATACCCCAACTAAAATATGAATATTGCTAAACAGCCCTTTTAACAAGAAAGAGACAGGAGGGTGTTTACACCAGGCTAATGATAATTTCAACCAAAGCCCAGAAAAGGTTCATGTTTTCATTAGCCTGCAAATCTCACTGCAAGTGATTGTATAGTTTGTTGGTCATTTTTAGAAATTTAAATTAGCTTTGAGAGTAACCTGGTTAGAATAGTCTAGGAGTCCTAAAGCCATACTAGAGCTCTTGTACCAAGGAGTGTGCTCATAATTTAAGATTGAGAATTGTATGCAAAAATGGTATAGGCCTTGTAATTGGAACTTATTAGAGCTGTGAGTTTTGGGATAGGAAGACAACGTCTATGAATTCAGTCCAGTCAGAGTCCAATACTGCATGTCCTGAATCTACCCCTCTGACTTCTTTACTTCCTGGTCTGAGAGCCTCTACTCCCATCCTTGAATGGATCAAGATGGTTCACAATTTTCTGAGCTGTGCTTTTGCACTTCACCTCAGCCCTCAAGTAGACTCTAAATTTAGCATATATGATGTGTAAAAACATCCAAGAGTTCTCCATTCATTGAGGATCTCTAGGTAGAGTCACCAATGAGCTCAATTTTGTGCCTGGATCATTTTCAGGTGTAGTGTATATCTATACTATCAACAATTACTATGGACATATCTCTCAGTCAGTGGTTGTCCAGATTGTACATGACATCAGTGAGCACCCCCTCCCATGTGATTGGAAGATACTGCCTTTGGGATTTTGCCCAAGACCTTGGTTGTATCCATGTAATGAAATTAGAATTTGTATCATTTGAGGAGAATTATCTTTATTAGTTGTGATCTTCTCAAATTCAAACACATGGTATCAAGACTTCTGCTCAATGACAAAGTTATAGACTAGGTGGTTAATTAAACATCTCTTCTAATCAAATTAGCTTTCATTTTCTAAGTAGAGGTTTCTAACAGGGAAGTGCCTCTGAGAAGCCATTTCTTTGAGCCGTCACCTGTGAAAGGGAAGATAATGTCCTTTTAAAGGCCTCCCTTAGCAGTGAATACTTATTCTTTGTTTGACTGCAAATGCACATTCCTGAAATAATATATTCGCAAAGTTTCATAAATTATTTCAAGATGTATTAAAGAGCACTGGAAATAGTTCTTCTCCCTCCAGGAGGTTGCCAAAAGTGAGTTTTGTCCTTTAAAATTTGAAACAAATTATTATTCACTGGGGGAACATCATCAAAGCTACCCCCAGCTCAAGCTGACAGGAACAATTTGAAGTAACCTGCTAATGGTAATGCTTTTAAAACATAAAGGTGCCCTAAGTGGGACAATTTTTAAAAATTAAAGCCGTACTACAGGGAATTGCCTCTTGAGGTCATGCAAAGTTAGGGGCACTACACATTTATCTGGACCAGGGCCTGGATTCCAGCTGCTTGGATTATACGTTACATCGTGGTCCCTAGGAGGTAGATGGGATTGGTATGTCTCTGGTGAGTTTTACATAAATGCTCCAAGACATAAATCTCTAGAAAATTCCAGCCTGGATTATGAAATTCAGTATAATGAAGCACAAAGGCTTCTGTTGGATGAGTTTAGAAAGTAGAGTTCATTGGTAATATGCCACAGAGCATTGTACCTTGTTGGTAAAGAATGGTATGTGGTTTCAGGGCCCCTACACAAGACCCCCAACACTAAACATTTGTGCTTCTACTGTAAGATGTCACTAAGACCAAATGTTTATGGAACACTTGCATTAATGGAAGCCATTAACTCCAGCTAACTTCTGCCAGCCAAGGGCCACTGTGGTCCTCTTGGGATATCACATTGAAATGGCTCACTTGCTGTTTTGCCTGGTCAGTGACACTGAATTCTTTAAGAATCGTGGCAGGGGTGGTTCTGGTTAGAGACATGCTTCACCTCATGTTCCATCCCAAGTGAAGTGTCATCGAATTAAGGCATTAAATAAAAAAGGCAGATGAATCCATGTGGTTGGAGGGTCACTTATGTTGTGCCAGCAACTGTACCCTGTGATTTGGAGCTCTCGTTTTCTGCTCTTGTTGGCTAGTGAGCGCGGGGCTGGGTACAGCAGACCTCTCTGCCAATTCTACCTGCATTAAAGGGATCCACCTGCTGCATAAATAATAGGACTGGTGCTTATAAAAAAAAAAAGTCAGTCTCTTTGCAGCTGTGTTCACAACCTACTTTTTCTTCTTCAGAAACCTAATTCTGCAGCGTCATCTCACATCCAGGTAAACTAGCTTGGTGAAAATGTCAGATGAAAAGCTACAATCTCCATCTGCATCACTCAGTGAGGTGGACCTGAGCTGGGTCTGTCCTTCCCCCGCCCCACCCCCACCCCATGAGTTGCCACTTTGCACATCTGGTTGGCATGAGCTGGGGTGTTTAGGGGAAAATGACTTTGTTTTAGTCAATGCGCTGAACAGCTGTGGTCTTGGCTCTTCTGGTGCCGTGCCATGATGACGAAGTTTGTGTGGAGGAAGTGGAAGAAGGTGAACCTTGTTCTGCCTAGGATGGCAAGCATAGAGCCTTTGTGCTTCCATGCTGAAGCCCCCAACAGATATTGCTAATTGATTATAGCTCTTCTTTAGAACTCAAACAGCATCATCAGAATTCCTTCACCAGAGCTCTCTAGATAGCCATTATGAAGTGACAGGTGTCTGCACAGAAGATGAAATCTATTTGTCAAGATTTGGGCTAAGTCTTAGATTCTTCCTTCTAAAGAGCAACGTGCATCTGTCACATTGGTGGGTAATCCAAAGCCTTCTTGCTCAGTGTGTGTGACAGTACTTGCCTTCCAAAAAGGACACGGTAGTTATCATTTCTCTTCTACCTTAGAAGTCACTCACATCTCAGTCCTACTTAGCCACGTTGCCCTTAGGAGAGGAAAATGGAAAGGTCATTTTTGTGAGTTTATGCAAAGTTTCTGGATGTGCTAAATGAGCATGGGGGGGGGGGAGGATAGATCGAGGAAAATGTGCTATGTAAACATTATGGACGACCAGGTCCCTTGGAAACTAGAAACAGCACAGTAGATATAGGTCTATGGATTCTTAGAAATGTGGGGTTTGAGAAACACATGACAGGGTAACGCACACCAGATATAAATTTAAAAGTGCCTGAGAGAGGAACAAAGTTTTACAAAGTTTCCTTGTAAAGAAAATAAAATTGGCCAATTGAAATGAAGATATTTGTTTATCAAAAGGCACTTTAGAAAACTTGGAGAAAGTAGTATGCACATTGATAATTGGTAAGTATTAAGAGTATAAGAATAACTCCTATAAACCAATTAACAAACTCCAGACAATTCAGTAGAGAAGTTAAAAAAAGATAGACATTGTACATAGAGGGAAATATTTATGTCTAATTAATTTGTGAAGAGACAGATTCAATATTATTAATGATGAGGGAAATGCAAAAATATACAGTAAATATTTTAAATAAAACAAAACTATTTAAAGTTGGTTTATCAGAAGATGTAGTCTTACAGAAAGTCTTTTAGGTTCTGCTGGGAATATATGTGTAGGCACAACCCTTTGTACAATTCTTCTAAATTATCTCATAGCTCTATAATTTCACTAGTACAGTAAGAAACATGTATAGGGATAATTGCAGATGAGGTTTTTTTTGAATCCTTAGTTTTTTTCATATCAAAACTATAAACAACCCAGAACCCAGAGGCCTAACAATTAGTAAATGGATTGTTTTATATATATATATATATATATATATATATATATATATCCAATGGAGTTGAAACAAAGTAATAGGTATCAATAGAGTGCTTCTTAAAATATTACAGCTAGAGCCACACCACATACACTAAAATAATTGCCTGAGAGAGCAAATGAAAATGAGAATTAATGATAAGAGGAAAGCATTAAACCAGTTATGATTTAAATAAATTATGTTTGTTCATACACACACACACACACACACACACACACACACACACACACACACATATAGAGAGAGAGTATATGTGTACACTTGGTTTAAGGATATGTTTTAGATCTTTTTCTTTGGAAGAAAATTGAAGAGATTTCACAGGCAGGCTTCATTGTCCACAACATTGCCGCCCATAAATTTATAAATTCAGCAGTTACATACATTTTCAAATTCAGCACTGACAACCAGTTCCTTGATGTTATGTCTCCAGGATCAATGCCTTGGTTTGTTGCTAATATCGAGCACAACTAAGACTTCTCATGTGACTTGGGTTATTTGGTGACCACAGGATTGAAGGGGCATGGGGATAAGAGCGGTGTGCTTTGGTGTGAGAGATGAGTTCTGAGTTGCTTGTGATAGGTGGCATTGGTGACAAGGAGGACACACCACCTAGGGACCCCCAGAGTACCATAAGAACAGGGACTCCATAAGTGAGAAGGAAGAAAGGAATGCTGCTGTACTGATTCTGTATTGCTTTCCCAAGCATCAAGGGGAAATATTTGGGAAAGGGAAACTGCCAGGAAAGATATAGAGTAAACTATGGAAAAGTCATTTCACTTTTTTTTTTTTTTTTAACAATTTTCATCTACAATGTTGCATGAGCTTTGGACCCTTCGTGAGAGCCTCATCTGTTTTCACTTCTCGTATTAGGGACCACACTGTGAGGTTGGAGGTGTGACTAGGTTGGTAGTCTTTGTGTGATATGGATAAGGCCTTTGGTTCCACTCCCCAATAGTATTCAAAAGCAGGTAGGTGTTGCTTAGTCCTATAATTCCAGCACCCAGGAGATGTAGAGAGGAAGATAAGTAGTTCAAGATCATCCTCAGTCATGTAGCAAGTTTGTTGGTAGCCTGGGCTACAAAGATGCCCCGTCTCAAACAAAGCAAGGAGCCTGATGAGCCTTCCCTCCTGTCTCATTTGTTTGGTGCAAGATGGCTAGCATCCAAGATGGATACTTGGTACTCCCAAGTTGCTATTTTCAAATGTCAGAGTTTCAAACTTCTACCAGAAGCCAGAGGAGTGCTGTAAAGGCTTGCTGGATAGAAGAAAGTCCCCCAAACATGGATCTGCAGCCTTCTTTGTGGCCTCCCTTCTCTATGTCTGAGCCACAGTTTTTCATTCTGACACCACCCAATCCGGGCATATTCAGTGGCAATTGCTTCTAGAGTGGTGGGCCTGGCAGGCGCGTAGAATGCCTGTATTTGGAGTGGAGCTGGCTGTTGGAATACTTAGTGAATGGAATTTCATTAGGTCCTTATCTGTGTGCAGTGAGGAAAAGAGGTCCTTTTACACAGTGCTTGTAATGGAGTGGAAAATTGCATTTCCCCCTTGCCCGAATAGTGCCATTAGTGGAGAGGCTGACGGTCTGCAGAGAGTGGGAAGCCACCTCGGGCAGTGAAGGGCTGACAGCCCAAATGATGGCAGTGCCGAGGGACCCGGAAGATATTAAAATAAAAACAGGTTGTGTTGTTCTTTTCTGTCCTGTAGCAGTTCTGCCCTGCAACGCAGAGAGTGATTGGATTTGAAGCACTGAGCAAAACATGTTAAGTAAGAAATTGTTTAAATAAAGTTGTTTGAGGTCGAAACTCTGCCCCAGGCACGGAGGCCAATGTAGTTAGCTGCCTCCAACTTACAGATGTCCAAGAGGCATTGTGTTGTTTTTCTTTTTTTCAGTAGGGAAGGTATTCAGGGAACTTGAAAAGTGAAGTATGCTCTTGAATTCTCTACTTTGGTAATTTGGCGGCTTGCAGCTCCAGTGCCAGGCAGTGGGTAGGTAGGTGTCTAGACAGTGGCTTGTGACTCTCTCTTCACTGTCTCTGGCGAATCATAAGTGAGAGGAGCCATGGGCACGGTGTCGAAATCAGGGTCTTCTGTTCTGCTCTGGGGGAATTCTTATTCCCAGTCTGGTAGAGAGAGCACTATGCTCTTCAGGGAATTATGTCAGACCTAGTCTCATGGGCACCTTCCAGCATGATGTGAATGAAGCGTGTTCTATTCCAGGCCAGACTGAAGACAGATCTGGCCTTGGTGGACACTAGATACAAAGTACTATGTGCCAATGCTCATTGGAAGTGTGAATGCTAAGGCAATTTGTGATTGCCCAGGAGTATTGGAGCCATGATCATTAAGAAGCCACTAGCCAAACAAGCAAAAGGATGAGATCTTCTATATTTGAGTTACACAAGCCATGCAGAATTATCACAAAAGTGCGACTATTTCTTGAAAACATGAGGGATTGTTTTCACCCCGAAGAACAAATAGCTAAGAGGAGTCCCCTGAGACCTTTCCAACCGCACTGTACTGTAGTCACGTGTTGTAGATAGAATATTTGCATCGCACACTGAAATCTCATCAGTGAACTGGTTTGAGGGTATGGGGCTTTTGGGCTGTGTGGAGGTACAGAGGGTTATAGTAGTAACCTTTTTGTCACCTGACCAAATACCTAACAAGAAACAACTTACAGGATGCAGGATGTATTTTTGGTCTATAATTTAAGGGGGTAGTGTCTATTAGGGCAAGGAAAGAATAGTGGAGTTTATGGCAATGGGAGCATACAACTGGGACTCCTCATATCTCTGTAGACTAGAGAGAATTGGGGCCCAGTGCTAAGCCTCCAGGTCTATACTAGAGAGCCACTTGACTCCCCCTCCAACCAGTCCTCACATCCCAAAGGTTCTGTAGCTTTGCCAAATCAGCATCATCAGTTGGGATGAAGTGTTCAAACACATAAATCTATAGAGGGCATTTCACATTCAAACCACAACGGTGAACCTTTCTGGATGGAATTAGTGTCCCTGGGTGTAGGTCATCAGACGACTTTCTTGCTCTCTCTACCCTCTAAGGATACAATTATGCGTAGAAAAACTGTAACTCAGCAGGCAGTCCTTCTGAAATCTAACCTTGCCAACACCCTGATCTTGGTCTTCTCTCTTTCAGAACTGTCAGGAAAATTCTGTTGTTTAAGGCACCCGGTCTGTCGAGTTTTCTTACAGTAGCATAGACTCTTTCCTACACCTTTTCCTGTTCATTTACTCATATAATACTTAAGCCATCTTTTGTTCCATTTTTTTAAAGTTTCTTTATCCCTTATCTATAACCTTTACTTCAGGTTTTTGGCAGCAGATGTTGGTTGAAGACTTCCTAAAATCACGTATATGTCAACCATTCTGTCCCTGTGTGTATCCCCTGGTACTTTTTAAGTGCACAGGACTCAGGGTTGAAAGAGATGAAATAAATATTAGTACACTCCCCAGCATTATATAGAACATGCTGGGTTCTGTTCAGGGAGATAATCAAGTGTAATTAAAAACTTAAATATGACTCTCAATCAAATACTATATGAGCACATATGCCATTATTGTGAAATTATTACTATACACAAAATTCACTAATTACATAACTGGAAATAGCGTAAAGTTGATTCTAATATCATCACAGGAGCCAAGCATTTATCTACAGGTGAAGAGAATGTTACTGTTTTTGCACATTTGTGGAGGAGACTTTTAAAAAAGACATGAAAGTAGAAGAGGATGTATGTGGGAAAGGCAAGAGGATAAATAGGGAATAATAGTGGAGTGAATATGATCAAAGTTCTTTTTATGTATACATGCACACATGTGTGTGCAAAAATGTCACAGTGATCCTATTATTTTTATGACTAATAAATGGTAGCAAAAATTTTATGTCATAATAGGATTGCCAGGTAATTTATAAAAAGGAGTCATCATTCCACCAAGCAATATAATTATAACTTCTGGGATTTATTTTGCTGGACAAAAGTCTGCAATTCACCACACAGTTTCATTACATTTGTCCTGTAATGAGGTAGTGGTCAACAGAGGCAAACCTAGATATTATTTCTGGAAGAATTCAGTAACCCCTGGGAAGATCTGTCTCAAAAAATGTCATTGGAAGGCTATTCTGCCCTTCCTTGCCTTTGCCTGTGTATATCCAAGTTCATATATATCTTATTTCTTTCTTTGTTCATATATTAATTTATTTTTATTCAAAAATTTTTAATTAAAATATGATTATGTCATTTTCCTCTTTCCTTCCTCCAAGTCCTCTTATACCCCCTCACTCCCACACTACCACTTTCCTTCTCAAATTCTTGGCCTCCTTTTCTTTGCTATTGTCACACACACACACATACACACACACACGCACACACACACACACACACACACACACACAAATATAACCTGCTGAGTCTGTTTAGTGTTGCTTGTATGTGTATGATTTCAGGACTGATCACTTGGCATTGAATAAACAATTCAAGGGCTCTTCCTTTGGGGCTGTAGTATTTTTTCTGCTTCCAGCATCCCTTGGTTTCTTGTATTCTTTGTCTAGAGACACATGTCCACATAATATTTCTCCCTTCCATGTTAGCATATCTATTTTGGTGGTGTTCTTGTTCAGGTTTTATTTGCACAACCATATTGTGTGAGGTATCATGGGTAAAGCTTCTCTGTCATTTCTCAAAGACTCAGTTTCACAGGGGAATTTCTGGTCCCCTGGCTGTTACAGTCTTTCGGCTCTCTCTTCTAAGATGTCTCTGAGCCTTAGGTAGAGGAGTTGTGTTACATATATATCTGTTGGGACTGGGCTCTCCATGATCAGTCATTCTCTACAGTTTTGCCAGTTGTGGTTTTATGTAACAGTCTGTATCAGCTGCAAAGAGTAGTTACTTTAGCTAGGGTTGGGAACTACACTAATCTGTGGGCATAAAGGGCACATATTTAGAGTAAAGTTAGGAATTTTTCTGGTTTAGTAAAGTAGTAATAGTAATAGGTTCTCCTCTAATATCCATGACCTCATTATTCACATTGAGTACTAAGTATTATTTGCCTACTGTTGGGCAAATTGTGAATCCAATTAGGCAGCTGTTGGTTACTGCCAAGATATGAGTGTCACTATTGTGCCTTCAGGGATATCTTGCCATGCTGGTAATTGTTGTGGTTCATAGGCTTCACAGATATGTAGGACTATTGGTTGTTTTCCTCTTTTGCCAGCTTGCACAGTACTTTCTAGGTCTTTGAAAGTTATACCGTAGGGAGAAGGCTTTCAGTCTAGATATGGCTTGGATCCTGTGAGTTCTGTGTTCAAAGTCCATATTGTCCTCAGCAACAGGAATGTACTGTCAATCAAAGTAACTAAGAGCAATAGTAATATCCTACTGTCTTGTTTTGGGAATCTTTTGGGCTCTTCTGATCTATAGCTCAAAATGGATTTTCTTATTTCTGGTTTTTATTAGATAGTCTACAGTTCTTGGAGGAGTATTGTCAGCCCAAGTGGCTTAACTTTATTTAACATATGCATGTATGTGTACACACAGACACACACACACAGAGAGACACACACACACACTCATACACACACTTATTATATGTGATTTTGGATAAATAAAAATAAGTGATTACTTTCAACTTTTTCCAACATCCTTAGTGTTATTTTCCACTCCTTCCTCTTCATTTATTTTAGGTCTCTATTTGTGTGTACACACACATGTGTACGTGCATGCTTGATTGCTGGCACATATCACAGTGCACATGAGAAGGTCAGAGGACAACATTCAGGAATTGGTTCTTTTCCTTCACTGTAGGTTCTGGGGACTGAAATCACTCTCTAAGGCTTGAATGGGCCTTTACATTTTGCCATCCCTAGAAAACTTTCCTTAACATGATCCCAGCATTAGAACCTGCACTTCATTGCAATGAGTCAGATTTAGTAAAACTGACCCAGATGAGATGCTACCTTGGAGTGAAGCCTCAAAAAGAAAGTTCCCTATTCACCAATCAAACTTTTAAAATACTGAGTAAGTTGTCTCTGCCTGCCAGGCTTTAGTATACATGAGTAAATAAAACAAGGTTGTGAGGCCCAAGATAAGAGAAATACATACTAAGGAAAGCATTACAGAGAACTTGTCAAGTTGCCTCCGTTTGCTATCTGAATCATAGGATGAATGGCATGGGTTCCCCATTCCTCTGCCTGGAGTTGTTCAGATAAGCAAGAGCTGGATGGAGGTATTCCATCTGATTCTGTGAGGTGCGGATGACAAAAGGGAGGGGAAGGTGGTTGGTCGGCTCTGACCTTGGTTTCTGTTGCCTCCTTGGACTTGGAATGCCCTGATGAGTGGTATACACACAAGTATCAATAATGCACACTGGAGACCTGGCTGCAGAGCTTTTCTGTTTAAGGATTTTGACAGTCTCAATTTATTTTTTGTTGAGAGCCTTAAAACAAAGTTTTTCTTACCTATAAGATAATGGCCATAGACCCCATAAATGCGGGCCTAATACCTACAGAATGCTGTTTGTTAGGTTGTACTCTTGCAGGCCATTGGAAGGAAGAATGGGCCGCAAGGAGGGCTGTTGGTAGCCATGAAGTTCCTAACACTTAGATACTTGTAGGGTGGTTTTTATTTATTAAGAAGTTATTGCCGGTTTTGTAATGTGATCCTTGCAACCAGCTGTAGGGGTTAGATAAATTAGATTTAGAAAATATATAGGAGTTTCTGATACTGTCTCTTAATTTGGGGCCTGAAGAGCATAATTAGCATGAAGTCAGGAAAAACAGGAAAGACTTAATAGACTGAAAAACAAGGTTGAAGTCAGGAAAAACAGGGAAGACTTAATAGACTGAAAAACAAGGTTGAAGTCAGGAAAAACAGGAAAGACTCAATAGACTTGAAGAAACAAAGTATCTGTCCTGACATTGTTTTCAGCTGCTAAGTGGGCGGAGCCCAAATTAAGCTGAAACAGAGTTCCTCCTATTTAAGGACAGTGCATGGAGCCCAGAAAAAAGAAGAGGCCCCTGATGCTAGAGAGCTCCAAGAGTCCTGCTGAGAAAAGGGCTGGCCATTGATGGCCAGCTCTCTCCCTGAAGCAGAAAGAAGCCGGTGAGCAAAGAAAGCCTGAGCAAGACACCAAAAGGCCAAGGACTGGACCCTGTGGCTCAGCTTTTGCCTGGAGGGGTTTGATCTGTCCGATCAGTGGCCTAGGGGAAACTGTGCCTGGCTTTAAGGACTGAGGCAGAGCAGCTGAGTTCTTTTTTTTTTTTTTTTTTTTTTTGGTTTCTCGAGACAGGGTTTCTCTGAATATCTCTGGCTGTCCTGGACTCGCTTTGTAGACCAGGCTGGCCTCGAACTCACAAAGATCCGCCTGCCTCTGCCTCCCAAGTGCTGGGATTAAAGGCGTGCGCCACCACCGCCCGGCACAGCTGAGTTCTTGATTCAAAAGAAGTAAGTTGGCCTGCAGACAGCTGGGGTCTCCCACAGAGAAAAAAGCATGAAGCCTTATTTAAGGTGAGACTGCAATAACCAACTTACCCTGACGAACCTGCATCTGAGAGATCCAGAAAAAGGACTGCTAAGTGTGTTAAAGAATCTACAAAAAGACTGTGTTCCTGACGACTGAGGACCTGCCCCAGAGACTGTATCATTCTAAAAGGTTATGAAAGTAGTTGTTATAATTATCAATAGGTTTAGTGGATAGGTTAAAGGGGTTGTAGGAATTTATAGGATTAATAGTTAAGAAATTGGTGTTTGTTATAAGTGAATTTAGTAATAAATAAATAAGTGTTAAATAATAATTTAAAAGTTCGTAACAACCAGCTGTTTGTCTTTTTAAGAAGAATTTATTTATTTTTATTTTATGTTCATTGGTGGTTTGCTTGCATGTATGTCTGTGTGAGAGTCTTGTATCCTCTGAAACTGGAGTCATAGACAATACATGCCATGTGGGTGCTGGGAATTGAACTGGAAGAACAGCCAGTGCTCTTAACAGCTGAACCACCTCTCCAGTCCCAGATGGACGTCTTTTGACATAACCTCTTGCAGAAGAGTGGTTAACTTTGGCTTCAAGCTAGAGAGTCACAGGTCACATCTTCCAGGCTTCAACTGTGTGCCCAGTGATGGCTCCAGAGAAGTGGAGAGTGTCATTGCTTATGGTGATGTGTTGACTATTTGCCAAGTAGAAGGCACAATTAGGTCAGGAGATGGTGTTGAATTATAAGAGGGGAAATTCACTGTGGTGTGTGGTGGGGGAGGTAAGAAATGCCTATATGAGAAATGCCTATATGTGCACAGGCTGCCCAGAGATCTGCAGCCTGCCCAGGCTGCCTACGTTCTTGCCAATGTGGCCTCTAGTGGCCAGCATAGACACTGGAGGGCAAGGCAGATGCTTAATAGGAATTGTTGGTGATGATTAAATCCCAAATGACCAAATACAGTCAAGGTTGTAGTAAAAGGGAAATATTGAACCTTCTAAGAAGGGTAGAGATGGAATCCTAGAAACAAATCTTTGGAGAAAAAAATGAGCCAGAAAAAAAGTGTGGGGGCTGGGCAGTGCTTGGGTTGGATTCAGGATGCTTTGGTCTTTCTCTTTGATAGCTGCTCTGTCAGCACCTAACCTGAGTGGCCTATTGTCTTTGACATTGACTGGGGTGTCTTTCCCTAGCCAGTCTGGAGACTCAGTGTGCTCTAACTAAATCACTTGGGTTTCCCCTGAAATCTAGCCACACAGCAGAGCTAGGAGGGGAACCTGCCCCTTAGAAGTTCATTAATCATTGCCCACTGAGTAGGTTGTCCCCACTGAGAGGAGAGTTGTCATCAGAGTCCAAGCTGTTAAGTGGTTCCGAATCAAACCTCAAATGCAGCAGCCTCTACATCTGCAGTGACTGTGGGTCTATCTGTAAATACTAGGAGAATCAATTTCCTTGGGTATAATTCTAGCATTCCTTTCCAAAAAGAGTAGATAAAATCTAGGGGAAAAATAAGTAGACACCATTAATTAAATGAGGTATTTATCATTGGCTTAAATTAGAAAAATTACTTTAGAAAAATCTCAATTGAAACAGCCAGCCTGATTTTATTTTTTTACTGTTCAAAGAGGGGGAAGAGAGCTTGAGTAAAATAAATATATATTTGGGGATGACACCATCTTGGCATTTCGAAGCCTTCGTTTCTAAATATATTCTTTATCTGAGCTGTCTCCCAATACTTTTAATATAATTAAAAGCACATAATGAGTGCCAGACTTGTCAATTCCAACAACAAAGTGCTGAATTTTGCAGTGAAACTGAGAGATCCATCTCCCACACATTGTAATGAATAGGTTCATAAAAGGAAAATAGTTTAATTACATTTTAGTTCATGGATTGTTAATAGGCTGGAGTATCTAAATTGAATAATGTGATTCTGGTAATAATTATGTGTAAATGAACTTGTTTAAATGATATTTTACAGCTTCTTTATAAAATTACAGCTAGAGGCAATCCAGTGATAGACAGACAAAGGCCATGCAAAAATTATCATAAACTATTAGCTTGTTTGCAAAGGGTTTTATGTTAATCTTTTAGTACTTAAAGCAATCTGCAATTAACATATCATGGGGAGCTGCCTCGGAGCAAAGGCATGCAAATTGAAGTGCTTAGATAAAAAGCCATTCATGTTGGGGGTGGAAAAAAGAGAGCGAGAGAGAGAGAGAGAGAGAGAGAGAGAGAGAGAGAGAGAAAGAAAAAGGAAAAAAATCAAAGAAAGGGTGGTAAAGTACTCAGGGGGTTCTGGTTTTATATCTGAGATTAAGGAGGTGTAATGACTGTATTATCTAACTATGGCTGTAATTAAAGCGTTTCTCTTGCACACATGACAATAGACACCACATTGATTTCGGTGTTTTAATTGTGAAAGTCATTTTATTTCAGGGCACAGGATAGGAATAGCTTGAATCAAAGGGCTAGAAGATCGTTTTGTTGATAATATGTGTTCAACAGCTGCCTGGCTGCTTAATACACAAGTGGGTGAAGGCAGGGAGAACCAGGGAGGTGCTGGGGATTGTGAGTCTCCTGCTGGCTGCCTTTCCTTTTATGAAAAAGGCAGGAGCTGGGTATGGAGTGTAAACAAACAGGCTTTCAAACCTCACTCTGCCTTTCCTCCCTAACTTGGCAGAACAAAAGAAGTCTTCAAGGGCCCTGAACTAACTCCCCTTGCTGCCCCTGGGAAGCAGCAGAAGTTTATGCCAAGTCATAAACCCATCCTTGCTGGTGGGACTAGCACCTCACTAATGGAGAACAAAGGTCTATGAGAAGCTGTGGTGGTTAGGATCACACATACCCTCCTGACAGGCGCTGTTGGCTGGGAGATCGGGTTATTTACATTATGGGTATATCCACAAAAATCTCGCACCCTCTTAGTTTGAGATTAAGGGTTCCTTATCAGAGTCTATATACAAATTCCAAGTGGGGAATTAAGTGAGGGAAAAAATCGTATCCAATCCCAGAGCAAAGGGAATGCTGGCAGAGGAGGGAATTCACTCAGCCTGGACTTTCTGCAGTATTACACCCATGGGTATCTTTTTTTGTTAACAGTTCAAAGCAAATACTGGTGAAACTCTTGAACTCTTTCCTTTTCTACTCGTTTGGAGGAATGGTGTTTTTAAAAGTATGTCACTGCTGAATAAAGGCAGTCTTAGTTTTGGGGGAAAGTGTCTTTTTAACCAATACAGTTCAAAATAACCAGGTATACCAAAATGTTAAAAAAAAACTATTATCATTTATTTAGTGACTGTTGTCCTAGGCATGACTCAGTTTGATATTGACTCCTCATCACAAGCCCAAAGAAGTTCATGGAATGCTCCCCACTAAAAAATAAAATAAAATAATTATTAGTTAATTAAGGGAAGGTGCAGAGTGGCCAAGAAAATGGTTTATCGTTGCATGGCTAATTAAGGGGCAGGTTAAAACACAGGTGATCTTAGATCTTCTAGCAGTTTGTAAAGTTCCAGAAACTATACTCAGACTAGTATTTTATAAATACACAAACTAAAATATCTAATATGAGAAAGCAAAGTAATCTTGTTAAATATCTCGCTATGGAGATGTGTAGGTGTCAATTTTGGTGGTGAACATCTGTAATCATGGCAGTCAAGAGACTGAGACCTGAGGGTTGCTGAGTTCAAGATCACCTTTGGCTATATAGTGAGTTCCAGGCTAGATTGGGCTACCCAGTGAGATCCTGTCTCAAAAAAAAAAGGAAATAAAAGGAAGGAAAGAAAAAGAAGGGAAAAAGAGGTGATGGAGGGAGGAAGGAGAGAGAGATAGGGAGGGAAGAACAAGATGAAACTCATGACCTAGTCATTCATGGGCTTGTTGATACAAAAACAACATCTGAAAACAAATCTAACAGATACCTTCACTCCAAAGAAATATACAATCTGATTGGTGGGTTCAGATACAGTCAGCCAGGTCTTTCCAGTTTCCAGTTCCTGGCTGTCCTTGCGCTAAATCCCTTAGGTCTTCTCAGTCTGTTAGTTCATTTCATTCCACGTTGCATTCAGGTAGGTGCTACTGTTGTCTCTCTTACATGTGCGATCTGAAATTTCTCCATGAAAAGGATTTTACACAACAATGGTTTTAACTTTTTCTTTAATAGCAGAAGTCTTGGATTAAAGTGCATCTTCTAATAACTATGTATAGGGAACATGAAGTCAAGATGGTGGAAATGTGTGTGAGAGACTGAGGGCCCCGGGGCTTCTCTTCATAGTCCACTCCTGGGCGGGAGGTCTGGTGAGCACTTGGGTTCTGGTCGTGCAGTTGGGGAGTGTCCTCATGAATATGATGCCAGCACTTTGAGCTCTGCCCACAGGGTTAATTAAGGATGGTTCAGTGTAGTGACACTTATAAAATTCTATAGGTAGGGTCTGACATATGACCATGCTTGATCAGTGACAAGCTTATTGTAATAATTTATGTCAGGTTTCCTAGAACCCCTATGAGAGTATTAAAACAACGAAAATGTATTCTTTCAGATTTCTAGAAGATAAAATGGTGTCAGCAGGGCTAGGCTCCTTCCTAGACTCTAAATCAGTAGCTCTCAACCTGTAGCAAGCCTCTGTCTCCAAAAATATTTACATTATGATTCATAACAGTAACAAAATTACAGTTATGAAGTAGCAAAAAAATGATTTTATGGTTGAGGTCATCACAACATGAGGAACTGTTTTAAAGGGTCACAGTGTTAGGAAGGTTGAGAGCCACTGCTTTAGATAAGTCTTTCTTAGCTTCTGGAGATGATCTACTTCAGACACCATACCATTGTCTGCACCTCTTAACCCTATACCCTTCTTCTCCTTGACTATCTCCTCACATGGTACTCTCTGCTTTGTACCTTCATGTGTTCTTATAAGGACAGTTTCCAGGAGCTAGGGAGCAAGTTCAGTCAGTAAAGTACTTGCCATATGATTGGGGGGAGCTGAGTTCAATCCCCCAGAAAGCACACACAAAAAAAAATGTGAGCATAGTGGTATGTGCTGGGAATCCCACTGCTGAGAATGGAGGCATGTTAACACCTGAGGGCTGATGGTTGGCCAACCAGCCAATGCTGCTTGGCAAGTTCCAGGCCAGTGAGAGACACTGTTTCTAAAACCAAGGTGGAATAATGCCTGTAGAATGACTCTGATATTGTCCCTTAGCTTCTACATGCACTGACACATGTGTGCGTACATGTATCCACAACTGTGAACACACACACACACACACACACACACACACACACACACACAAGCGCGTGTTAAAGTCATCAGAGAATAAGAAGCCTCAAGTCAGAAAAAAAAAAAAAAAAGATTCCAAAAGGTTGGGCTAAAGGCAAGGCTGTAGGGCATTTACTTAATTAGTGACTGATGTAGGAGAGCCCAGTTCATTGTGGGTGAGGCTGGTGGTTCTGGGTTCTAAGAAAGCAGGCTGAGCAAACCACAGGAAAAAAGCCAATGAGCAGCATTCCTCCATGGCCTCTGCATCAGCTCCCGCCTCCTGGTTCCTGCCCTGCTTGAGTTCCTGTCTTGACTTCTTTCAATGATGAACAGTGATGAGGAAGTGTGATCCAAATAAACCCTTTCCTCCCCAAGCTGCTTTTGTTCATGGTGTTTCATCTCAGCAATAGCAACTGTAACTAGTACACCTCATTTCAGACTTCCCTCCAGAGCTGATTGAAGGCATTTCAGTTTGCTTTGTGCTACTTGGTTTATAACCATTTAATATGCATTATATACGCATAACATATATTGCCTGCATGTGCATCTGTGTATTATTTGCATGTCTGGTGCCTGTGGAGTCCAGAAACGGGCTTCAGATCCCCTGGAATGGGAGTCCCAGACAGCTATGCGTTACCAATTAGGTGTTGGAATCAAACCCTGGTCCTTTGAAAGATCAGCTGGTACTCTGAACCACTGAGCCATCTCTCCATTCTGGCTTATTGCAATACGACACAGTAGCTCAAGAGGGAAAACACACCAGTTCTAGGTCTGGAATTCAGTGGTAGAGCAAGTGCTTGAGGCTGGGCACAATCCTTTCCTTTGCAGAAAAGAAGGTAAAATAAAAACACACAAACACCACCACCATCAAACACGAGATAGACAACACACTCCTCTGTCCCTGGGAAAGTCTCTTAATGTTTCTAAGCCTGTTTTCTCATCTGCAAACTTTTGGCTATTAAATGTATCTCTTAGAATCATGAGGATCAGATTTCTGAAGTCTTGGGAACTTAAAGAGCCCGGTGCTTGGTGCATGATCGACAAGTAACACACATCAGATTCTTTCTTCCGTTGTCACCTCCCACCCTTTTCCCCACATGACGTTTCAGCTTGAAATCTCTTTCATCTTCTGTGCCTCCTGAAATGTCTGCAAAAGCAACAGCCCTCCCCTGAAGAATGTTCTGTTCTTCAGGGGCTGATCTTACTGACTGTCAAATTACAGGAGACAGCATGGTACAGCTGGTGTTTTAAGGCATTTGGGCGAGAGCCATGAGGATGTTATTTATTTATTTATTTGTTTATTTATTTATTTATTTATTTATTTATTTATTCTTCAATGTGGTTTGTAGAATGTGGTCCTAACGCAAAGCAGCAAAAGTCCATATTGGAGCCACAGCCATGGTTGGCCAGCTGGGGTATGCTTCCATCACACAAGAAAATCTCAGGGTACACTTTGAGTCACAATGAAGAGCTAACACATGGAAAGTGGTGCATATGATACTTTTGGGCTGCAGAAAGAAGATGAAGTCAAAGGCTATTCGCTCGATGTCTTGAACTCATTGAATTTAGAAGTTTGAACTGTTTGCATCCAGCTGCACACAGATGGAGATGTCAGTATTAGAACTTAGAATGTGACCCACTCAAATATGTTCAGAATTCTTTTCTTCTTCTGAGGCATCAGGAGGGGGAGACATTCAAAAGGACACAGGGTTTAGAGCAAATTTTATTTCTGTCACAGTATCGCTCTGTGATCCTGGGCACTTCATTCACTTCTCTGAGGTGTTCTCTCCACATAGAGTGGTTGGAGTAGATCTCTTCAACATTAGCTTTGCACTGCTCTAGGCCAGTCAAGGTGGTCTCTGTGAGTTTGAACCACATCTGTCTGCCATGCTTCCTGGGAGTAGGAGAACTGTGGCAGGACAACCGGTGTAGGATGCCTCTTCTATGTACATCTAGAACGTTCAGTAGACACTAAGGGGAGATCCAGAGACTTCCTAAAAATCTTGAGGTTGCCAATGCATGGTTCTTCTGAGTTGTCTGTGTTGAAATGTTTGCCATCTTAGGTGGTACTGGGAAGTCAGAGCCTGCATGTAAGTAAGTAGAGAAGCCCCTGGGCAGGTGACAACTTTGTTACAGTATAGGTGTATTAGCACTCTACCTCTAGCATGAAATGCCTGAGGTAATTCATTTATAAAGAGAAAATATACAAGGCACTGGAGTAATATGGAAAGGCACTGGAGGCGTGAGGGAATGGAGCGAGTAAAGTAAATATGGAACATAAGGAAGTTCCTTACTCTTGAACTTTCCATCTAATCAGGCAAATGAAGGCAGCATAAAAACAACATATAATCTGGCATTTTCACCATCTATATGATATGACTGCTATATTATAATAGTAGTTAACACCCACTGTGCAGCTAGTATGTCTAAATGATCCCCATGACTGTGCATCCATATGCTGAAGACAAGGAAACAAAGACATAGAAAAGGTCTGGATGTTGGATGCTTTACTAGCAATGCCCTTATCTACCACATAAGGTTACTCCACGCGCAGTTCAGGCTCACTGGGAAGAGGCACAGTTCTCTGGTAGTCCTTGTAGCCACAGAGAGGAACCAGAACTTGAAAGCCCAGCATAGAAAGAGACTTGTGTTACATCAAAGAGAGCATATTCTCCATAGGGCTGTTTCCTAGGAGTGTGAGACAGGACCCCACAGGAGTATCTAGGCTTTTCTGACATTTCTAATCTCTACTCTCTTAGTTAACAGCCAGTTTTTGTTTTTGTTTTTTTCAAGCCTGCATTTTAACCTCCTGAGAATTCCCTTTGAAATGGCAGGGCCACTAGAAGATATTTTTGTAGCACATCTTCTGGCGAGAGAGAAAGCAGAGCCTGAAACCCGGGCTGCAGGGATAGTCAGTCTAATTCCCAGCTGGTTGTAGACCAGGGTTGGAATCTGAGGTTGCTGGGTCCTGCACCCTTTCCCAGAGCCCAGATAGGAATGAGTTCAGCTGAGTCACAGACTTGCATCCTCTCAGCTGCCATTGCTTGTACAAAGAAGAACCCAAGAGTATATGGAACTGAAGCAGGACAGTTTGAAGGAAGGGGCCGAGGCAGTATACTGCTCTTTTCTGGACACATGGGCACCCCCGATCCTCATGATCAGCTAGACTGAATGACTTCAGATTAATGGTGAGTGTACAGTTGAGTTATGATGGGAAGAGAGTGGGACAGGCCACAAACAGAAGGGCCGTGAGAGACTGTGGAAGGTATCTAGTCCCATACTGCATTTGGACCTGGTACCTGTATAGTTTAGACATGATGCATGTCAAAGTCACGGACAAGGGTATGTGTTCTCCAGGTCACATGTTCAGCATGGGAATAGTCTGACTCCTTCAGTTTACAGATAAGAAAACTGAATTGGATAGAATAGACCCAAGTGATTTATGTAAATGGCAGCTTTCAGAGTAAGAATGCTAAAACACATTTTCTGATTTCTAATTTGATATCTTCCCCAGAAAGATGTGCTAAAACCCAGATTACCCTATCATTAAGAGAACAAAATAGAATCTTAGGACCTCCCTGGTTTGAATTTGGGATTAAAGCAATTTCACTAACATTGGATGAGCTGTTTGGCTCATAATCATGAAATCTGTGGGGTGGACTTGGTTGATGATGTTGAAAGGTGGCTTTTTTAGATCCCATAGCCACTGTGACAAAAACAACAACCAAAACCTCTCACTGTTTGGAAATTAACTCTATGTCCTTCTGGACAATTTAGGAATGAATAAAAACTGGATTTGCTAGCTAGGAAGTCCATTCCTAACATGACTGACTATTTAATATGGACACATTCTTTCTGGGTACATGCATGTCTCTTTGAAATGTGACCATAGCATTCTCTCTATTATAAGTGGAATTTTCTAGACACCCTGTGGGCTAGAAAGTTTGGGCTTGACCTTGTGACATGGTTTCCTCATTAGGGTGTTAGCAGACATGACTAGCAGAGATGTATACAGTATTTGCATGTTGGACCCTGTGTTCCCTCTTAACACCATGAAATTGCTATGAGACATTCCATCCCAGACCAAGCAGTCCTACGTTACGTGATACCCACCAATAGACACATGGCTTATGTCAGACAAGTCTTGAGAGCTGTGTGCGTTTGTGGAGCCTACTACTTTCTAACCAAAAGTACCATGAAAAAATATGACAATGTTTGTTCTAAGCCATGACACCTTGTGGTTTTTTATTATGCAGTTATAGATGTAACTCCTACAGCTTGTAATTGTTTCAACACAATTTTATTCTTAGATGTTAGTTCAACCTTTCAAAAACATTCAATAAGAATTTAAATCTAGGCATTTTTTGTTTGTTTGTTTGTTTGTTTTTCGAGACAGGGTTTCTCTGTGTAACAGCTCTGGCTGTCCTGGACTCGCTTTGTAGACCGGGTTGGCCTTGAACTCACAGAGATCCACCTGCCTCTGCCTCCCAAGTGCTGGGATTAAAGGCGTGCGCCACCACCACCCGGCCTAAATCTAGGCATTTTAAAAATCACTTTGGTCTGGAGGAGAGGGAGTGAGAACTTTTTGAAGATATTTTGGGAAAAGTTTTTCTCTTAAACTATTTTTTTTTCTTAGACTCATTCTAATTTCTTTCCATTTCTATGCCACAAGTCTAAACTGGGTTCAGTTGCCCTTTAAGTTGGACTTGGTAGTTGTATATATTGCTTTTCTAGTGACTAGGCACCTGATAGAAGCAGTGGAAAAGAAGGAATTATTTGGCTCACAGTTTGAGGGATTACAGTCTGTCAAGGAAGGGAAGTCCTAGTAGGAATTCATGGTAGCAAGTACATGCCGATGGGGCCCCACATCTCGGGAGACTCATAAACAGAGCATTTGGGAAAGAAGCAGAGTTGCCCTGTAACTTGCAAGGCCTGTCCCTGTGACCCTATATGTGCTAAGCAGGTCCCAAGTCTAGAAGGTCCCACAATCTCCTAAAACAACATCATCAGCTAGGAAACACTTGAGTCTGTGGACATTTTATATTCAAAGTGTAATGGCAGTCACAATGGCCATTTGTTCACTTGCTTAGGAATTTATTCTCAGGTCCCTTCCTGCTTGATTTTGTGCATGTCTCAGAAGTTGCCCCTATAAGCTGTTTGCTGGAATCCTGTGCCAGCTAGAGTCCAGTTAAAACTCACCAGTTCGCTCACTGGTGGGCATTAGTGAGAAGTTAGCTGTAAGAAGGGAGAGAAAAGCTGGGCATGGGGGCACACACCTTTAACCCCAGCACTTGGGAGGCAGAGGCAGGCAGATCTCTGTAAGTTCAAGGCCAGCCTGGTCTACAGAGTGAGTTCCAGGACATCCAGAGATACACAGAGAAACCCTGTCTCAAAAACAATAAATAAACAAATAAATAAATAAATAAGTAAATAAATAAGTAAGTAAGTAAGTAAGCAAGCAAATAAATAAACAAACAAACAAACAAACAAACAAACAAATAAATAAATAAATAAAGAAGGGAGAAAAAAAGCAAGGATTTCTTACCATGTCTCCCTGCATCCATCACTGTTCAACAGTGGCTATGCCTCTTCCGTGGTCATGTCTCTCTCCTCAGAAGCCCCTCAGTGGGTCCATCCTCTGTGGTGAAGCATGGCTCCCAATCTCCAGTAATGCTGTTTCTTTTCTTAGTTCATTCAGTGAAGAAATGGTTTTGAAGTTACTTTTCTGATCTAACTTTATGGTGAACCAACATAGGAGTTTACCAAGGAGCCCAAGCACAAGGGTGCTGTTATATGTAGAACTATCAGGTTTTCTTAGAACATGTAAAGACTGGTCCTTAGGAATAGAGTTTTCTTTGCTGGATACCAGGGCCAGAGAGCTTCACTGGGATGAGTTTGCCTGATAGTTTAGGGCAGTGGTTCTCAACTAGGGGCAACTTGTGGCACCCTCAATGTCCATTTAATAATCTCTGAAGGTGGTATACGTATTTGTGTGCTCCTGTGTGTGTGTGTATGTGTGTGTGTGTGTGTGTGTGTGTGTGTGTGTGTGTGTGTATACATGTGTGTATGTGCATTGTGCAGGCTAAAAGTCTGCATTGGCATCTTCCTTGAGTCCCATCTTATTTTTCGAGACAGGGTCTCTCACTTTACGGGTCACACACTGATTCTACAGACGGCACATCAGTGAGTTCCAGGGATCTCCTATTTTATGCCACATGACTAAAATTCAGATGTGCCACCATTCCCAGCTTTTATGTGTGTGCCATGGCTCTTAACCTAGGCCCCATGCTGAAGTGTCAGGCACTTTATTTACTGAGCTCTCTCCTCAAACCCTGGAAGGCACTTTTTAAAAACACTTTCTCTTGGAGCAGATGTGTGCTTATAGGTTATTAGCTAAGGATCTATGATCTCTCAGAAGACTCTTGGAAGGGTGCTCAGAAGAAAGGAATCATCAAGTGCAAAGTGTTCAAAATGGAGGCTGAGATATCTTAGGAAATTGTTACTTCATTTCAGTCTTGAGTTCTCCCCCCAGACCTCTTTCTCAAGACCAAGTCCCTTTCTCAGGGTACTCAAAAAGCCTCTTTATGCTCTAAAGATATATCTTCAGGTTTGAACAGTGATTAATTTCTGATTTGATACTTTCATAACCCAACTTTTTATGATCAGATTGCCAGGAAGTAGCTTGAACTCTGGAGGGGAAGATCCTGGAAAGTCAAGAGGGGAAAGACAGACAGACTTCAAGACAGCTGGATCATAAGAAGTGATGAGCTTGGCTTAGCTTTTGTCCTTGCTCCATAAAGATGGCCATCATATCTCCAGTGCTTTAAGAACTCGGTTTCCAAAGTTATCCTGGCAAAGGGACATCTCTACTCCAGCTGATGGCTCTGTACAGCATAGTATTATCCTTGGCTTGAGAACAGAGTGAGCATGTGTGGATGGGCCTGCAATGTTTAATAGGACACCAGCTATAATTTTTTATGTCATACCACCCACTCACAGCAGCCTCATCACATGAAGCACTAAATGCCTTTCTTATCACCAATATTTGATGAGAAAATGCTGTTTGGTATCTTCCTCCAAGTAGAAAAGAAATCTAACCATGTTCCTTGCAGCCTAGCGCTCTGTCCACAAGATCTGATTTGTTTTTCTCACCCTAAATTTATAGACAGTTACAAGGAAACACATCCTGTTTGCTGTCTGGAGGGCTAGTGGAGTGAGAGAGAGAGTGATTTAGGGAGTTTGTTTTTCTCAAGACTTCCTCAAGCTGCTTTATGACTTTACAAAACCCTCTCATCTGTTACTCCCTAATTTTACGAGCAAATTGTTCTTTCTTTTCTGATTTTTCCCCCCACTGACTTTTCTTGGCCGACCCATGGACCAATTATCAGAACTCCCCGGGCATAGTTGGATCCTCCCTAACATGAGTATAGCTGTAGAAGTATTGACCCCAGCAAATAAGGCTCAACGCTGAGGCCTCAGACAAAATCCTTGCCCTTTGAGTTAATGATATGACTAAAAGAGAGAGTGCCCAGGTGGGATCTCATTTTTCCTGATGGTTGACAAGTGTCTGTGGTGCCCACATCCCCAAGGCCTGATTTGGCAGTGTGATAGAACTCAGCAAAACCTTCATTCACATCTGTTTTGTTTTTGTTTTTTTTTTTTTTTTTTTTTATAAATACTTTATTTTTTTTTTCTTCAAGTTACATCTCAGTAACAAACCCCTCCCTATTCCCCCTTCCCAACCCGCCCTTCCACCCTCTTCCCTCCAGAGGTTTCCCCTTTCAGTCCAACAGCTGGTTCCTTCTCTTATAACAGTAAGTATTATACAAAACAATAGATATAATTATGCCACATTTATGAGATTAAATTGGCCCAGTATACCTTCCCAATGTTCAGTTTATACCTATTTGGCCCCTGACCTTAACATTCTACTATCTACCCAACTCCATGAGTTTAAAGGTCTATATGTGATTCAACATTCATACTATCTTGCAACACACTTTTAAGAGTATCTTCTTAGATCTATAACAACCTCTTGATTCCTAAACAGTTCAAAATTTAACTATAAGATTCTATCTGTCTATTCTTCAACCACCTCAGAGACCTGAGAGGGATAAATATATTTGCTTGTATAGGAAGTGCAGAGCCTGCAGCTTCTATGACAGTCTATCACAGATATTCTTTAAACTACCCAGTAATCAAGTTGCTAAGAGACAAGCAACATTTGCTTATCTAAATACAAGAGATGGTTAGGGCATCTTCAAAAACCCCTAGAGATCTGCAGAATATGGCATTCAAAGATGTTATCTTAAATCAAGATTTTTTTTTGATATCGAGACATATCAGTGCCTGACAGCACCCCCTATTCTACTCCAAGTAGAAGATAAGCATCGAAGAACCTCCACTGTAAGATGGTTGATTTAGGGGCAAGCCTTTTTCTTGGCATGAAAAAACCCCTTGCACCAACTGCAGACAGACTGCTGTCCAAAAAGGACAAAACTTGGTAGCAGGGAAGTCGACAGCCTAACTCTGCCAAGACAGGGTAGGTAAGTCCTTCATAATCCCTGCTCTACAACAAATGTCTGTCAGAGAAACAGGACCCAAAGGCTGAAGATTGATGCTGGAATGTATGGAGAGAGAATGGGAACTGTCCAGGCAGTTACTGGTATGTTCTTTCTTAGTTTTGGAAGCTGCAGGCTCTGCACTTGTTTTTGTTTTTTTAAGCAGACAAGTACTGAGAAGGAACCCACCATTCACCAATAGAAAGCCATTCATCCATTCACAGCATGGGAGATGGAGAGCTAGAGGGAAAAAAACCCAGTTTCAGAAAGGTGTTAATGGTGATGCAACATGTTCCTCCTTACAGATATTTGCCTTGGTTAGACCATTTAATAACGTGTCCTAGGTCACAGTCCAGCCCTTTTGAAGACATCAGCATAAATGCTGTGAGAGTGAGGCCTGGTTCGCTTAATTCCCTCTTCCATTTAGAGCAAACCATATAGTTTCCTTTTAATGCAGTTGTGTCTGATTTCTCTAACAAGGACTCCCGTTGCTGAGTCACCCTTCTTTAGTTTCCTATAGAGAGATACACTGATTCCTAAATGTCCCAACAGATCATGAAGATGAAAACAAGGAAAACCATCACCTAGACACTTTTTAACTGCATGACTGTCAATTGAGAGTTTAGTTATTTAAGCGGGTGCCAAAGACTCCATGGGCCCAATGACATACTGAGATCACAACACTGCCAGTTCACGATAAATGCTGGTAAACTGCAGATATTAGAGTGTCTATGCACTTCACACTTTCATTTTTAAGCAATGGTTTTTATGATGCAATATGGGTGGAGTACGTTTCAAGACTGACCTTGAAGAAAAATACTGACACATCTTTAAAGACCCATGCTATGAGTAGAAAAGTGGAGGGGGACCCATTTCTCATTCTGAGAAGGTTTCAAAGCTTTTTATTTGGAAGATTTAAATTCAAGTTTGAAGAAGTGGGGCTGAGGCGCTGTCCTTCTCTGTTGGCCACTCTTTCTGATGAATAAGCATGAAAACTGCTTTGAATTTGGTTTTTCCCCCTGATAAGGATTTAGTTTTTCTATTCAGTCTTTTCTTTGCACCTGAAGGAACACTGAGTGAAAAATAGAGGCCTGTTTCCTGTTCCTAACTGGAGCCCTCAGAAAGCTGTCAGAGGAGAGCAGCAACTCTGTGGGATTTATGCCTGGGACCTGTCAGAGTAAAATGATCATAGCAAGCCCTCTCTGCCATCAATCATGGAGGGACTGGGGATGGCAAGGACAGGCATTTTTCAAATTTCTTTACTGTGAATATTTAGTTTTGTGCCTGGAGGAGGACTAACTCCTTTGAACCATTCTTGGAGATTTCTTTTCCATCAGATGGCAGCTCAGAGAACTATTTAATCTTCCCCCAAAGTGCTTCTCTTATTGGCCTGCTGAGAAAAACCAGCTAGGGGTTACAAAGGGGAAGAAGGCAGGGGTGATCCACCCATGAGCTCAGAGGGAGATGAAACTGGCTTTGGAGCATGGTGGCTCCAACATCTGGACCATAGCACTACCCCCTGCCTAAGGTTTCCTTCCTTCCTTGGCTCAGTGTCCTGTTGTCATTTAGTAACAAGAACACAGAGCTGACACTGCTGGTCTTATCACTGGGAGAATTATTCTTTCCCAAACAGCTGTTTCCCACATTCGTCAAGACAGAGTTTGAGGGGAAGGGGGGGGGGTAGCCATTCCTTCCTGCCCATCGGAGAGGTCTGCTTTGTCATGATAACATTCAAGGGGTGCATTTATCCATCTTGCTACCGAGGGTGAAAGGCGAGAGTCACAAAGAGAAAAGACAAGAAGAAACCTGTTGGAAAAGTTTATAAATCTTGCCATGAGTGCTCTAAACAAGAACGGAGCCTGGGGCTGGATGTGTAAAGACCTGCCACACTGATAGGGACCTGGTTTCCCCAGACCTAGAAAGCCATTCATGTAAACAGAGAACTGTTGCTTGAATCATGTCTGTTTTGGCTTAAAGTCTGTGGAACACATTGCCTTCAAAGTGAATTCTTAGGTGTCACTTCCCATAAGTTATGGCAGAAGATTACAAAGCTACTGATATAACATATTAGTTTGATAGACAGAATTATACCCCCAACGCTTCCTGCTTTCCCCAATGACGCACAGTAACGAGTGTGTCTTGGCAGCTGCCTTGATTTACCACCAGTCTGGGAGGCCAACCAGGAGAAAGAACATTCACATGGATGCAGGGCCTGAGACTGGCCCCAAGCCTAGTTTATAAAGCTGCCCTGTAATTCACCACAAATGTGTCACCATTAAAAAAGGAAAAAAGGATTGCAGATAATAAATACTCTCTAATTTATTAGCTAACAACAAAGAGATCAGAGCCAGTTGTGATGTGATTGTTTGACATAATATTGTCAAGGAAAAAAAAGCTAAGTTGACCAGAGAGGTAAATTACACATTCAAGCAGATACATCAACTCTTGGCTTGTCACAAGCCCAACTAAGCAAAACAGCGAAGGGAGGAGAGAGCTGGCAGTACTCAGCGCTATTTATCTCTAAAGGAGACATATTCAAGAGCAAGTGAAATAAGACATACTTCTTTTGGACTTGGTCAGAGGCCAGGTTTTAACTGTTATAAATTAAATGTTTTGTGAATCGGATTTGGCAATTCTCATTGCTTTTGTCCTGATGGAGAGATGAGGGGTCCCACTCTTTGTCTCATACTAGTGGTTTGGGCAGCTGGGGTGTGGGCCTCTAAAGTTGGGCGTTGGGAGGATTCCTGAGTTCTGGTAATTGAAGCACAAAGTAGTAGAAAGGTTCTTCGATGTGTTTCTTTAGTAACTTGGTGGCATCGAAAAGATTTAAGTTGCCACACTTTTTGCCATGGCTTCCTCCTCTGTGCTTTGATGTAATCCCCTGGAATGCCAGGCCCACATGCAGCTTGAGGGTAGAGTTGTAAGACCTTATATAGGATTGGAGGAAGTGTTCTACTCAGGATCTGCAACCATGAACTAGCTGGAGGTGATTCCCAGCTTCTGAGTGCCTACTGTGAGTTATCCTAATGGAGCTGAGAGTCAAGGGAGCCTGCTGGAATGTGGCTTGACCAAAGCTGCTACTCAGAATGGTTCTCCCAGTTCTTACTTTAGAAGGGGAGTATTTTTACCAGAGTGAATATTTTTGTTTTGTGTTGTGTTTCATTCACCCTTGAGTTTCACCTGCAAACTGAACATAGGTTTCTTGAGTTTACCTCCCAGTCTTGAGGCAAGGATGGCAGATGGCATCCTGTAGAAAGGCTCAGGAGGATATTCCATTTTCAGTCATATGGATTCATGAACAACAGTTGAGTTTTTGATATAGTTAACAAATATGATGCCAATTGATTTAGATGAGTGAATCTCTTTCTCTCCCTTTCTCTCTCTCTCTCTCTGGAATTTGGTAGATCATTGAGACTGAAAATATGATACAAGGCATAAATGAAAATCAGAGGAAAAAGAGAGAGAGAGTTTAGTACAGTCCAACCTAGATGAAAAGTCTCTACCTCTTAAGAATTTGCTGCAGTATTTTAAAAATAATGTATTTAAGAGAGAGAGAGAGAGAGAGAGAGAGAGAGAAGAACATAAAATTGAATGGTGAATGGGAAGATCTGGAAGAAATTGAGGGAGGGGAAACAATCAAAATATATTGTATGAAAATATTTTTCATTAAAATTTATTTACTTTATGTAGTCTTATTATTTTTAGTCTACTTAGTATGCTGGAGATGGAGGCCAGGACGTTGTGCAGGCTGCTGCTTTTTTCACATTACTCTAAGCAGTGGTGAGTGACTGACTCCCTGCAGTCAGAGTCCAGGAGAATTCCCCTAAATAGTACTATTAGTTTGATGACCTCGCCTGCTGCCCCCTCCTTAAGGTTCTTCAGCCTGGGTTGGTTGGTATCAAGTTCGGAAGATATTGATCTGGAATTTCCCTGTAGATGGCATCCTCCTTGAATTTCCTGCTCTATTTGAGTAAATGCCTGTTCAAATACTATTCTCATTTTCAATTGAGGAACTTGCGTGTTTACCTTCTTGGGTCACTGTGGTTAGCTTGTACCAAGCCTGGTCACCTTCTCCTTGTGATCACACAGCTTCAACCCCACCCCACCCCACCCACCTTCCCGTTTTGTGTGTTTGATCATGCTGGCATTTACTGTGCTCTACATCCATATTCTAGTGACATCATTTTTTATATGTTGACAATAATTTTTATATTTTGACAATATATTGTTTTACTTTTCTGGTTTTCAGAACAGACTTTTCTTTCTTCCTCAGTCCACTCTTTCTTCCCAACAAAGTGTTCTGTGCCGATGCTACTTTTTGGGCTTGGTTATTGACCACCGTGAGTTTATTTTAAGTTCACTTTATTTTAGGAAGTTATGACTTGTTTTATAAGAACAGTGTGCTTTGATCATGTCAATTCCCCTTTGAACAAATCTCCAAGAGCTCCTCCTTGCTTTTGGGATATAGCCATGGAGCCTTAAGTAGCCTGCTCAGGCCCTCTGAACCTTGGCCTCAAAGTTTTTGTTGAACAAACCAAGAAGACTTGGTATTTAATTCACCCTGTCAAACCAACTTGCCTGCTCACAGTCTCCAGGCAGGGTGTTCTCTTTCTCCCTGTCTCTCCCTGGTCTTCTCCCCAAGACGTTCCAAGTTCCGTTGGTTAGGAAGGATATCCAGAAGGCCATTATAATGGTATGCCTTTCACTGCCTTTTCGTTTTTTCCTTCATGGAGAATAAAATCATCCCATTGTGCAAAACAAACTTTGGAAGTCTTGATGATCATAAATATCTACAGCCAACTCAAATCAAGTAAAACTCATGATGAATGCTACCAAAAGAGGCAACTCCCAGCTGTGCTTTACATCAGCACCAACTTATGAGAGGGCTCTTGGTTGTAAATTGTGTTTCATCTATTGGAGATGGTACCTAAGCTTCCAAAGCATCGACTTGGAGGATGACTTTGTATTTAGTAGGCTGCCATTACCCATGGAAGCATTGAATACCTGACATGCATTGCCATTCACACACATGACTACAGAGCACTCTTATTACTCACTTGCTCACTGTGTGACCATTCCCAACACAGATAAAAAGCAAGTGTCATTTCACATCACACTAAGCTAAAAAGTGCATCTTTCTTCAACCAAGAAGATCGAGTATGCCCCAGACCACATGGTCCAGTGGATGGGAGTGGATGGTGCATTCAGTAGCTTTAAGGCAGTGTCAAACAAAATAGATTTACATCATTCTGAAAGATATAAATCCCAAGAATGGATATATTGTGCAGAATGAAATGAGGCTCACAAAGGAATTGACTGGGAAGTATACCAAATGGAATAGAATATAGCAGAAAGGCACATATTGGAGAGAATAAAGTATGCTTCAGTTTGAAGGGTATTGAATTTACTAAGATACAACTGACTGGCTATAAAGCAAATGAATAAAATATGTAGCCACGTCAGAAGGACAGTCAATGGGAATGACTTAATATAGATCTATAGTAGCACGTGACCAGCTCCAACCTACATTATGGTGACTTCTCATGTAATTTCTTTAGATCTCCCAAGAAAATCTGAGGCTTTAACCTTCTCTGATGTGATGAACCTTTCTTAAAGCATTGGGGGGTATGATTAATGGGAAATTAATTGGAAATATGCTATTGTGTGTTAGATTGCGTTGGTCCAGAGAATTAAAGCGTTTCTCTTATTTTCTGGAATTGCAAGAGGACTTTAGATCAAATTGAACCAAGTATCATAGTGAGGGCTGATTCTCCAGGGAAAGTTATTTTTATCTTGTTGTGGTGCTGAGGGGCTGCATATCACCAGGCACCCTAAATTCTGTGTCTAGAAAAGTTAGAAACTTGAGATCATTGTGGAAGTTGTTTTTCTGTGAATTTTCTTCTGTACATGAAACAAATATTCATTCAGCATCTCTGATATATTTTAGTTGGGACCTTCTGGAGAATTCTAATTTTTTTATGGGAGTTTCAGTACTGAGAAAGCTCATTTCCACTGTTGCTATGTAGTACATGACTAGCTGGAGGGGGAGTGGCTTACTCCAAGATCAAACTACAGTGAATACACCGTAGAAAGTTTAGAAATGAGAGTAACTAAAATCCAGTGTATTTTGTGTTATCAGCACTCCCTGATAATTCAGACAGTGATAGTGAGTACTCCAGGGGAAAACATTTTTATCATTCTAAGTTTTAGATAATTGCTATTTTGTTTTATGTTTCAGTAAGGTTAATAATATTTTTAATTGATCATATGTTAGTATACTTTAAATGCCTATTTGTCAATATACATTATATTCTATGTGGAAGTTACTCTGGAGAACTCCAACTGCATAGGGAGGTCCAGCCTGTGTGAACAATTCTGCACTTCTTTGACAGAAAGTTCATAGTTGTTTAGAATGGCTTCCAGATGCTCCTCAGTTTACTATAGGGTTAGATCTTGATAACCTCATTGAAATTGAAATTACCATGAGTCAAAATGTAATGAATTGTACCTAGACTAATGAACCTTACAGCATAGCCAGTACATCTTAAACTGCTCACAGTTGAACAAATTCCTCTCCTACAAAATAGCCCATTGAAAAGACCAGAATTCATGATGTCATGTCTACAGAATGCATACTGTTCTCACGGCATCCTAGGAGAAATCCTAAGTCAAGTTATACGAATTGTTTATACATATTGGTTCAATTGGCCCATAGTTTTAAATTAGACAAGCAGAGGAAGATAATTAAAAAGTTAAGGATTGGGCCTGGTTTTCCCAGTAAGATTTTAGGAGGCCCTAAAACACTCTCAGTCTCAGTGTCATTTTACCCAAATAAACTTATAGGGTGGGTTCATCCCTATTCCCAGGAATAAGATGGTCCTTATTGCTTCTCTTGACCTCCAAAGAATGCCCTCCCAGTGTACTCATGTGTTTGTTCCAGCAAGCTCACTTGAAGTAACATCATTCAATGTGTCTGTAAGCCCTGTGTGGGCACAACTGACCTTGTCCTATGGTTTGTTCATGCTGGAGCACCTTTGCTGGCCATCTTTTCCTTTTCTTTAAATCCTTCCTATCAACTTTCTTTAGCAAATACACAATTGTTCTTTGGTGTCTATAGGGAGCATTTCCAGACTCCCTCATGTGGACCAAATACTCAGATGCTCCAATTCTATATATCAAATGCCAGTGTTTGCATATGACCTGTGTAACTCTTTCCCTCTCTTTAATTTCTTTATATTTAGATTACTTCTGAGTTCTTTGGTGTCAGTGCTGTGTAAGTAATGGAGATTGTTGAAGCAGTCATTATAAAATAAGTCTGTATAGTTATAGTACAGCTGCAGGCTTTTTTTT
>CAJQZJ010032031.1:15747749-15799990 GCA_907164525.1 Lophiomys imhausi | reverse complement strand
ACACACACACAGAGAGAGAGAGAGAGAGAGAGAGAGAGAGAGCTCAGAATCTTGGTTCTTTGCTTTTATTTCCTTTTTGATAGAGTTTCAATGCTGAATGATTTCCTGTGGGACAAATCCATATAATTGTGAACCTCCAGGGTTTGAGGCAACTTGGTTGGGCTCCAGTGTCTGTCCAGATGGCAGTGGAGTAGGTTAGATTTTGTTCTCCTGAGTTAGAGGCACTTTGGCTCTCTGGAAACAGCTGAGTTCCCAATCCTACCTCTGGTCCGTTTTCACCTTTGGAGGGAGGAGTGCTGCACACTGTAGAGAAAGGTACGGGAGGATGAGATACCACCGCGAGGATGAAATTGAACGGAACACTATAGTGATATGGCAAATGGGGAGAGATAAGAACCCTCCCCCATGCTTACCTTTGGAGCTCATCCTTGCCAGTTTCTACGTGAGGCTCAGTAAATTAAATAAGCTTTCCTTTTCCCTGCAGCTGCCTGTGACAGCACAGCACTTCATCCTGGTATCATAGACAGGCACTCACGTTCCAAGACGGGAGCCTGACACCTTTCAAAAGTGAAGGGACTTGTGGCAATTTTAAACATTCCAACCATATTAATTCTAGTGACAGTTATCCCCTCAGTCATTTGGAATAGCTTCTCTCTTTTCAACTCTCAAAATTTATATTTGATCCTTATGACCTCTGGGGCCAGAGTAGCGGCTGTGTGTGTGTGTGTGTGTGTGTGTGTGTGTGTGTGTGTGTGTGTAGCAGGAAGCAAAGTAGCAGGATTATTGAACTGGTCCGATTTACATCTTTCCCCATTGTTTAAATGTCCCCATTCTTTATTTACCTCTCTAGTGAGACACCCCATTTCCAAAAGGAAGGCTGGGTGTTTTAGAGTTTTCTTTTTGAGACCTAGGGTTCCCTTACTGCTCCGCTGTCAAGACTGAAAGTAGAGTGCTATGTGTGTCAAGAATTGGTCTCTAGAAAGTCAACTCAGTCCTGGCCTCTGTGGTTCTCCTTAAGCCCCACTGCCTGCTGGGCAGTAAGGCTACCATGCCTTATGAACTCACACCCAGGCTTCTGGCTTCATTGTCTAGGAAACATTCAAGACTTGTACTTTTTTCACCTGGAGCTTCCCTTCAGGAAGGGCTCCTCAGTTTCTATCTGGACAGGATGCTTTGCATGTCTTTAACAAGGAGGTGGAAGGATTGAAGAAGAGGCCACTGTTTATTCTGAAGAGCTGTGCCCTCCTAGGCTGAGTCTCAAGGGGACTCTACACATTAGTGACTATGAATGAGAAGTGGTTTTATTTTTTTCTTTATTCTTCCATGAATGCTGGCTTGACAGTCCTATTAGTTCATCCATAAGTGAGAAATGCTCTTAGTTCATCTGTGATAATCTGACTCATGGACTCTGGAGGGAAGGATGGTAATCACAGTGGTTCCAGACTGTTAATATCTGTGTTTGACAGGTCCTCTTTCTGGAAGTGGAAAATAAATTATTTGCAGGGTTCTTAGATGGATCTAGATAATGGTTGTCAAGTTTACAAGTTAGACTCTGCTTGAATTTCACATCTTGGACTTGACCCTCAATTTTGATGGGACATTTTTGGCCAGCTAACTTGCTTCTTGAAGCCTCAATGAACTGATCTAGAAAAGGAGACATTAAGAGCACTTACCTCTATGAGTTGTTGAGAGGACTCAACAGGACAGCAATGAAAGGTCAGTATCAAAGCGCATAATTTTAATATTAATAGTAACCATGTTTTTAAAAATAACAGGTAATAGGACATTTCAGGTTGTTTTGTTCTATGTTGATAGAATCTGGAGGTTTCCAATTACTTACTTCTCCATGTAATGTTCCTTTGCAGGGACAGAGTTATCTCTTAGTTAGTCCTTGCCACACACTGATAATTTTTATTTTTGATAATATTTTAGAGTTGACCAACTCTTTCCCCAGAGTATGTATTGCTTTGTTGGAAACTGTAAGTGTATTGATTACTTCTATCATCACTGTTGCCGCATATCTGGTAGAAGAAATCCCATGTGGTGCATAGTTACAGAGCTTTCAGTTGATGGACACTTAACCTAAACATTTAAGCAGAAATCATGGTGGATGGAAGTGTGTAGCTATTCATCACTTCCTGGTGGACAAGAAACAAAGAATAAGGGAAATAAGAAAGAGCCCAGAGGGACTAGAGAGATGTGGTTAAGAGAGTTTACTGCTCTCGAAGAAAAGCTGGGTTTAGTTCCCAGATTCCACATGGTGACTCACAACCACCTGTAACTGCATTTCTGGGGATATCTGGCTTCTGTGTTCTTCTGAATAAATGGAGTACACATAAACTCAGGCATGCAATCACGTGGTTATGTACATGCATGCATAAAAACACACAGCCAATGAGTAGCCTATTTCCTCCAACTGGGCACCAGCTACTATCTTTCACCTATTTTGGTAATATATTCATGTGATGACCCCATAAAGAAATAGATAGTTCAGAGCCCTCATGATTTATCCATCTTTGGATATGCCATCATAGACATTCCCAGAGTTTTCCTAGGTCCCCTTGGTATTTCTTAATCCAATGAGGTCAACAATAATGATGGACCATCTAATTGCTGTCTGCTGTATTTGGGTTTCTTTATTATCTCATCTAATTTAGATCTCACATTGTTTGAATAAAGATTATTTATTATCTCCATTTTCCAGATCAGAAAGCTAAGGCACAAAGAAGAATTAAAAGTAAATAGTGCAAGTGGTTTATCTTAGCTTTATGAAATTCTGTGTTGGAAGTATGTTGTACTGCATCTTACATATAAACTCCATGAATTTCTCTTTGAGTCAGAGAGTTAAGTACTAATGTTATATTGGTTACAAAGTGACATTGGGATGTTTTAAGAAATACCTCATTATCTTTACATTAAGTAAATGACTGATATTTCTACAATTTCATGATAGAATTAGGAAACTAAATGTCTCATTTAGAGTTGAGCACTTACACACTCTTTTCTGCATATTGACTGGGGTCTTTGTATATTAATTGCCATCCATTGTAAAAAGGAGCTTCTCTAATGAGGGTTGACAGGTATGTTATGGATATGAAGATGAAAACTTAGGAAGGAATTCACTATTATATCCTATTAGCTGAATAACAGATCTATATTTCTCCTTAGGGCCTATGATCTAGCCAACAATTAGGTTTTGGCCTGGTTAATGGTACATGGAATGGGTTCCATCTTGTGGAGTAAGCATTAAATCCAAGCCGAAATGGGTTGGTTATTCCCATAACATTCATGCCTCTATTGCACCAGTGAATGTGTCTTGCCATGTCAGTTGTTACTCTAGTTTGAAGTGTTCACAGCTGCGTAACTGTCTTAAGCAATAGGGTATCACTTCTAAATTCTGAGGGTAACCAAGAGCAATGGGAATAGTGTTTGTGGGTGGTCTGTGGGACCCCACTGACCAAAAATTCAAAATGTGGTAACTTGTACCTAACACTGCGTATTTTTTTTTTTATTATTATATAGCCTGTTATCTGGGGAAAGAATTGTCCTCTTGCTATAGAGTAACTCCTATTATAAATTTTTATGTATATATGTCTATATATTTAGGAATCTGTTATAGTATTAGCTTTTCACATAGCATTGTCAGTGTTAGTTTTCATTCCCCAAGTTTTCTACCTAACAATCATACCATTATTAATGATTTTTCTTAAAATCATTTGATTTCTTAATATATTAAATATCCATCTTATTTTATCCTAAGCAATGTTCATAAATTTAATTAATTTACATAAATAATTCATCTTGCTGGTAAAATAATACTTATTTACTTACTTAAAATCAGGTTCATTGCAGCCTAGGTTCATCTCAAGTTTGCTTTATAGCCAAAGATAGCCTTGAACTCTGTTTTCTCTTGCCTCTACTTTCTAAGAACTGGAATTACGTGTGTGTGCCAGTAAACCCTGATCCATCTATTCACTTCTGAAAGTCTTGCCTCATTCTTGGATAAGATGTCACTCATGTTTCCAATCCTCAAACCTCAGAAGGCTAACTTTTAGGCTAAGTAATAGAGGAAATGGCTGCTCTCCAAGATTAGGAGTTGAAGAGGAAATGAACTGTAGAAGATGTTCCCTGGTGGGAAGGCTCAGGGGATGGGTTAGGAGGCAGTCAGGAGGTGCCTGGCTCACAATGCTTTTCATCCGCCATGTAATTTTGACAACGTCTCCGATGCCCTACCTCCAACTCTGCGTTGAGCAGAGTAGACTAATAGATCATGTCCTTCCTGGATGCTCCATTCCCCTCTTCTCTTTGTACAGGAGTGACTGGAATGGTGCTATGCCTCTACAATTTCATTCCATAGAGCTGCATCAAAGACATTCCATCTCTTTGGCTTTGTGGTGCTTCTGTTCTTTGCTCGCCATGGGCTTTCCTCATCAAACTTAACCTAACGTACCTCTTAATGATGTTGTGTTTAAGGATCACATCCGAGAGCTCACATCATGGATTCTACTTACCTTTATGTGGAAGTGTGGTCATCTGCGGTGTATCTTTTTAGCAGCTATAAAGTGGCACTAAGTAAAAAAAAGCAAGCCATGCTTCTTGACCTTTGGAGCATTCTGCTTACAGGGGCATTTTCTTGTCAGTGAGTAAATCATCTGTGCCCTTTTGCCCTCACTGCATCTGGGAAATCCTTGAGTCTGTGGGATGGGCTTCATTAGTCAGTCAGTCATTCTCCCTCACATAGAGATTGAGAGTGTATCTCTTCCTTCTTTTTTTCCTGGTATGTTTACTGCTTATTGGCCTCCGAGATTTTATTACCAGTCAACAACTCAGCCCTAGTCACAGAGATTATTATATGAACCCTGGGTGACTTCTGACTGCACTCGGGCCTTAGATTTACATTTTTGCATTCCAAAGTCAAGAATATAAATGACTAATGGAACACCGAGTCACTGGATATTTATATATCTATTTTGAAATTTACATTTCCTCCTTTTTGATGATGAGGTTTGCTGCTTCCAGGGTCATAGTTGATGGAGTAGGAGCACCAAAAATGACATAAAGCAATCAGCCAGGGAGAGAGCTTCCCAGCCACCATGGCATACTGTGATGTGCTGCCACTTATTATGCTGGCAATTCTGTGATAATCAACCATCCCCCATCTCCTTGACCCTCTCCCCGCTTCTCTTTTATGGTGTCCAATAAATTTTACATGCTTCAACTTACCTCATCTACCAACCTAATACTGTTTGAATTAAATGTCTTCTCTTTAGCTTTCAACAATGAAAACTTTCCTTTTCCACAACCAAATCATTCATAAAGGCCATTCATGACTATGGTGAAAAGTGGCTAGTAGGTCATACATGGGTAGAGGTTGCAAATTTGCTGGTGCATATTGGGGGAGGGGAGATGGAACAAGTAGGTCATTGAGCTTCTCGGCTGTCTGCTGTATTGATAGAGAAGAGAACATCTCTAGATAGGCATTAAGTCATCTTGGATGAATAGGCTGTGTAAGATTACACCCACATTCAAAAGCTCCCTGCTCCCCTGCTCCGGGATACTCTCCATTGTACATAGTAAGTTTGACTGGAAGTAGTCAGGAAGATGATAGAAACCTTCCTTACACATTTACAGAAGCTGAACTATTCTGTTATAAGCACATACTTTAAAAAATAATCTGATCATAATATTAGAGGCATTGAGTAATTCCTGATGGCCTCAAATCATTGTCAATAAATGATGGGACTACTACGGTCTTATTCTTTGGGTATATGGTCTTTTTTTTTCATTAATTTATTTTACATTCCAATTGCAACGCCCTCCCTCCTCTCTTCCCAGTCCCACCCTCCCACCTACTTCCCTCATACCCACTCTCCTACCTGGTACCAACCCACTCTGGCAAATCAAATCAAATCAGGACTAAGTGCCTCCTCTTTTACTGAGAAAACACAAGGCAGCTCTGCTAGGAAAATGGGGTCCAGAAGGAGGCAACAGAAACCAAGTCAGAGATAGTCCCCGCTCCAATTGTTAGAGGATCCACTTGAGGACCAAGCAGCCCATCAGCTTCATATGTGTAGTGGGCCTATTACCAATCCATGCAGGTTCTTTGCTTGGTGGCTCAGTCTCTAGGACCACCCCCCCCGGTCGGGTACGTGGTCTTATGGGTGGTCTAGAAACAGGGACCTTGAGGCGAATGGTAATAAGTTTCCCATTCATCTAAGTCACTTAACCACCTCCCCGTGCTTTCTTTCCACACCAGCATTCACATAGTGTCTCCTGTGTACATATTCTCTTCTGGACTCTGAGGACACAGTAGCGAAGAGGACCAGTGGTCCCTGTTCTCATCCTGTCTGCATTGAATAAACTCAGTAAGGCAGTGGACATGAACGCAGATATGGGAGATATGCTTTTTAACCCTGACTAGTGTCTCACATGAAAGGAAGTGGAGTTATGTGACAGAAAGTATCCCCCTGGGGTGAGGGGCTCCTCAACCTAAGATGATCCCCAAAGGGAATGGTGCATAAAAACTCACGCAGGCACATATGCATAAATTAAATGAATATATGCATAAATAAACAAACAAATAAGTAGTTTGAAAAAAGGCTTCTCTGGCAAGGGCATTTAAGGAGGGACCTAATGACTAAGATAAGCTGAGAACTGAGTCCATGTAAGCAGAACTCAAGTAAAGAAAACTCAGGCACTAATGTCTAATTCAGAAATCAGTATCTTGGGTGGGAAAGCAAGAAGCCCAGTGTGGTCCTATCGTAGCTCGCCAAGGAGTTTGGAAGCTGTGCTATCTTCCATTTTTGTTTGTTTGTTTTCATTAGTATTTTCTTGTTTTCAATCCATTCTCTTTTATGAAGTGTCTTGTTTTTCCTTTTGCCGGGACTGCAACCATACCTCAGAGTGAACATTTTAATCCCCTCTATGATGGGCCCCCTTGTTTCTCAGTGGGCTTTCTTGCATTGTCCCTGTCAAGACAGCATCAGAGACAAACAAAGAAACAAACAAACAAACAAATACAAGAGGAAATTTCCAGATGAGAATGGACCAGGAAGGCTGCATGTCTTAGCATAAAAACTCTTAAATAAAATCCATTCTGCATCCTGTCTACTGAGCAAGATAGGGGGTAAGTGGTAGGAGCTGAATGTTCCTCACTGATGTCATCTGAAAGTCGTGTGACTTAACAGAAGCAATTAAGTTGTCCTGTTTAATCAATGGTGAGGGCACTATCAATAACAATTATTACTTGTATTGATTTGATAAGTGCAATGAAAACAGTCCCAAAGACTAGCTGTTAGCCATGGCCAAGCCATACACTCTCCAGGCTGAATCCAGAATAAGTTCCTGAACAGTCTTCCTACATATCTACAGGCAATTAAAGATTTTTACCTCATAAAAATTTTCCCTTAAAAAAAAAAAAAAGTCCTGCTTTTTATTCAAAATAAATTCTTTAACCTTCTAGACCTTGGTAGCAGGGGTATGCTCTTTATAGTTAGTGATTAAATATACATTTTCTCTCTTTTAGGTGTATTGATGTCCATAATGCTTTCCTGTGATCTCATTTTAACCAGAACTCTAGGTACAGTAGACAAAGGAGATATGGATGTCCAGTAGTAGAAGATATATTCTCAGATGGATTCTGGGGCACCTAAAGGGAGGACAGAGTAAAGTCATCAGAGTGTTGGGATCTGTCTTTACCTCATGGCATTACCATTTTTCATCTCATTTGGAGTTCAGTACCTACCTTGCTGTAGGGATTCCAAAGTCCTGAATGACTTCACCTTAGCTTTTGACTGTTTAATTTTGTAAGCTTGTAGCCAAGGGAGAGATGCAAACTAAAGAGTATATATATGGAAATGGAATGAACACACAGTGTTATATCAAGGATGCTTGAAAAAAGTGGTTCACATATTTGAACCTTTCCTGGTCCCTGGTACTTTGAGGGGTATTTGATAAGCATCTGCAAAGTTAGGAACCTTGGGGAATAGAAAAGTAAACACCAGCTCATGAAGAAAAGACAGGTTTCTCACATAACTGTATCAGCTACTATTGAAGGCAAAACTTGCATAAGGACATAGTCCGTCCTTATCATTCAGCCACAAGGGAATGGGAAAGGGGGGAGCTTTCATCATAGTCCCATAGAGGAGAAGACAGACTTGCAAAAGTCCCAGCTAACCTTAGTCACAGTAAAAATCTGAGGAATTTTGAATGCCAAAATCCCTGTCTGGAGTTTGCCTAGATGGTTTATCTGGTAAGAAGGGGGCTTTGCATCCACTAATATTTAATCCTCCGTGGAAGATAAAATGCCACACAAGTCTGGCACGGGACAACGCGCTCACAATTCTTCTCCAAGGACTGTTTTATTTCTGGAGATTTCTCCAGGTTTGCTATAAAATGTACAATCAGTTTTGTAGGAGAGATGGTGTTACATTGTATCAGAATGTTTGCACATGAACCATGAAGACTAAGTAGCTTTTGGCATTAGGAAGGGTTGGCAGTGGCTTTGAACTTGGTTTCTCTTCTTGGTTATTAGGACACATATGAGGATAGAAAGACTTTAAGATTCCAGAGTGATCTCTGAGCACTTGACAAACACGCTCAGTCCTGGAGCAATTTGTGAGAACATGTCTGTGTCCTGGAATGTCCTAAGGGAAGTTTAGGTGTAGAGTTTTAAGATGTTGGCCTTTTTCCTTTGGTCCATGGGTAATAGTCATGCATGGGGTGCGAGTCTGTTCACTCAGGCCAGTCTTAGTGGGGATGGCCCAGCAGAGCTGTCTAGTGTGTGCCGTATGTATGGAAGACATTACTCTCCTTGTTTTAGACATGTCCATCCTGATCTGTTTAAACTCACAAGTTCCTCGCCTGGCTCCCTAACCATGGAATGGTTGACGGATGTCATTAGATTTCAGAACTCAGCCCCCAAAGGTGTCCTTTGTTGAATTTTCTGGGAGCGTTTGTGATGTTTATGCTTGAAACCCACAGAATTAACTTTGAAAACTGATGCTTCAGTGGCATTTTCAGTTTTTTCTGCCATAGTTCTAGTTAAGAATAGACTATTACTTTATAATAATATCTGAACTTTAATGGCATTTAAACAGTCACAGGTACACTACAAGTGAGAAATATACTCAATTTCCAGTGGGACCACCATTCTTTGTTCTTAAAGATTCCCATTTGCAACCCTCTGAATTTTTCTTAGGTATGGTGTCTTCATATTGTCCACGACAATGACATTCTCTCTTCTGATGTCATAATTACTTAGCATTTACTCGGCATAAAATATTAGTGTGAGTTTGATCATCCCTTTGATCACTGCAACTGTATTCTAATCTTATATTCAAATCCTAGTTGCCTCTGGCTGACGCAACACCACATTAAGAAATGAAATAAGCTCAGAACTCAAGGTTAGTAGGTCACTGCCCACCTTCCACCTGCTTTTGTATGGGCTTTAGCACTGAAAATTCTTGTCTCTGGTGAGGGTTTTTAGTTATAACCAGTGAGGAAGTAAGGATGTGTTGTGGTCACTTAATCCCACCATGAAGAAGTTAAAACTGTCATTAAATTAAATTGTATCTATTGGAGCCCTTCTCTTTCTAGAGTAGTATTGATGCCCTTTTGTATTAAGATTTTATGATTTCTCCCCGATTACTTGAGATGATGGGTTGTTGTCTTTTGGTTGGTAAGCTATTTATTGCCTTTCCCTTTCCAGTTTGATGTTTTCTACCAGACCTGCACACTTGCCATGCTGTCTTTTTCTTTGCTCATGTTTGAGCATCAAGAATGAGCTTTTAAATATCTTTCCATTGGTGGCTGACACACTTCCTTTATGCTCCAAGTTTTGGTATGAGAAGTAAGTGTTGCGTATCTTATCTAGGTTTTTTTTTAGCTTGGAAAATGCTGTGGAGAGGAGGCTGGTTCAGCTAACAAGGGATGTGATCTTTGGGGTAAATGGCCTTCTCTGTTCTCCCATCTGATGGTCTTCAGAGCCATATCCAGGGTTTACTTTTGGGCTTTGAATAATTGCTCAAACTCCATGTGGAGGCTTGGAATCATCATATCCATTAGGGAGTCGATCCCCTTCTTAATCTTCTGGGTCTGGACTACATTTTCCCCTGCTATGACTTGTTACTTAGGAGAATTAGAAGATAAGCCTATCTACGTAGAGTTTACCTCTTTCTGGATTTAGGGACAGTCATGAGAAACTTCAGGGTTTTATGATTTCTCTGTGTAATTCCTGATGATATATGGTGTTGTTTAGACATGACCTGTGCTGTTCCTCAGATCAACACCAGAACCTCTTGTCTGTTTCATCAATTCTAGTTTCTAAATTTTTTTTGCATTTGCTTTTTCCCTTCCTTTCTTTGGTTTCTATGCTGTTATTGGGGTAGGGGCTATTATTTTTAATTATATTTTGTATAAGTGGAATAGATTCTATGTCTGACTCATTTTAGATATTTAAGCATTTTTTATTTTATGGTTTTTCAAGACAAGATTTCTCTGTGTAGTCCTGGCTGTCCTGGGACTCACTCTGTAGACCAGGCTGTCCTCTAACTCAGAGATCCGCCTGCTTCTGCCTTCTGAGTGCTGGGATTAAAGACATGCTCCACCACTGCCCAGTGATATTTAAGCATTTTTAAGTGTGAATAACAATATATATGATTTGATATGCTTGTCAAATATGCAACCTCATTCTTTACTCTGAACTATCCTTTGGATTCCTTAGGGCTCAGGAGAAATCCTTTACCCTGGGTGATTTGTTTCTTTTTCTTTTACTTTTTAAAGTGATTATCTCTTGTTTTTAATTATGCATGTGTGTGCACACATGAGCATAGGTGCCTACAGAAGCTGGCAATGACAGATTCCCCTGGAGCTGGAGTTACAGGCCATTGTAGGCCATCTGATGATGCTGAGAGCTGAACTCGGGTCCTTTGGAAGAGCAGCGCATGCTCTTACCCACTAAGCCATTTCTCCAGCCCGTGATTTGTTTCTTGAGCATTCTCTCTGACAATCATCTCTGCCTCTCTGAAGGTGGACAGCACTTACCACACCATTCAGGCACCATGACACTCAAGTCATAACTGTGAATCTCCACTACCAATGGGCTCCCTCTTTTCAGCTGGAACAAAGACTCTTTGAATGGAGAGAGAGCCACAAGTTAATTGGGCTCTTTTAGATCGCATCTGAGAACTTGGTGAGCAAGCTTGGATGTTTATTTGTGCATGTGTGAGTCACCCAAATTAAAATAGGCATCTTTCCTGAAATCATGGTAACGTGCTCCTAGAAAATGGAGTTTTCTCTGAAGCTTTGATGATTAATGACTGGAGTGCCATCAGAACATGATGAGATAATGACCATGAAGGTACTTTATAAATTAGTACATATAGAACTATGATACCGTTATCACACATGTCGCTTGTGTGCCCCTAATTGTCCTTGGTCAGCTGAGGCGTCAGGCTTTCTTCATTGCTTCTTTGTTCTCTGGTTTCACCCTGACCTTGGCACTGGAGCAGTGACCCTCAGCGAGCTAACCTGACAGTCAGCAGTGAGTCACCCTCAGCTAATACCTGCGTTTGTCAGAAGTGCTCACGCAGCATGTGTGTGATCCCCCCCTTCCTCATCTATTGTCTCCGTGATAAAACATTTTCTGTTACAGAAATCTTGAATTTAATTTGACAAATGCCCACTGTGAAGCCTCTTCTGTCTTCTCCCCTCCTTCAGACTGCCAATGTCTGTTTTAGACTTGAACTCACAAGCTAATTGAACTTCCCTGCAATTTTTTTGCATAACATCTTGCCATCGAGAGTTGGTGCTGTTCTTAGACACACTCTCAGGAGCTACCTTGCTGGCCAGAGATGAGTACCCCTGGCAACCCTGAGTGGATCTGAACAAGCTTAGGATGTATCAGATTATGTTTTTCACAAGGCTTTGTGGTAATTATTTATTTAAACTGTAAAATCCTTGAGGGTAGGAAAAAATATTAAAAGTATTCTAGAAAAACATCCATGTTTTTACTGAATACCGAAAATTATACTTGAAGAATTCTGAAGGAGAAATAGTAAGGAGGGCTAATCAGAGAGAGTGACTGTGCACTTCTATGGCTAAGTGTGCAGACCTCAAGTTGGACCAATTATAACTATATGTCCTTGGATCAGTGACTTAACCTTTCTAGGTCACATCTGTAATTCAGAGATAATAAGAATATTTGCCTCCCAGGGATGTTGATAATAAATGTAAAGTGTTTATAGCAGTGCCTGCGACATAGCAGAGGCAAAAACGTGTATCTACTATCATCAACATCACGGACCTGTTAGTTCTTTCATAAAGCAAGGTAAGCAAAGGGCAGAGTAAAGCTATAAACATTAAGTAATGTGAATGTAGAGTTACTCTACCAAAAGTAGACGGAGGCTAGGGGCTAGAAAATATCCAGTATTCCTCATGGGCATTGTTTTAAAAGTTGCATGTGTTATATAATATTGATGACACCTTGAGTTAGATGCCATTTTGTGGTATGTCAAAGACATTGAAACGGGCATTTTAAATGTTAAGTAATCAACCCAGAGGCCAAAGTAAGTTAAGGTATGGGTCTAAATAGTCTGTGAGCTTAACACGCTGTGTGTTGGGGTGGGGTGGGGGAGGCCTGAAGATCCCTTATTCATAAAATGAAAAGGATATCTAGCCAGTGCCTTCGCGGTTAAAATTGTTGCCAAAGAGAAAACTTTGAAAATGTCTTTTGTCAAAAAGAGAATTGAATGAAGGGCATGTGGAGTCCAGTACCAAGCCTGAGAAAACATGCTGATGATAATGGTCAAGGTTCAAAGAATTAACCAGGAAAACTGAAGTGCTTGTGAGGTATGTGGGTGATGGATCTGGGGAGACATGGGAAGATATTCAGGTGTTTGGGGACTTGATAATTTAGTGACTTTGGGCAAGCTGGCTCAGCTTGATGTGAGACGCTGTTTCTACGGTGGCCAAATGAAGGTTTATGTACTAACCCTTCTGTATGCCTTTAATGTTCTAAACTCAAACATCCTTATGTTGTCTGCCCTGATAGTGGGAATTATCAGTGCCATTTAGTTAAGATTCATTTCGTATTTTGTGTTTACACGTTGGCTATTCTTTCATTTAGCCCGACTATTCAGGCTGTCCTGTGAGTTTACTGTGTGATTTGTTTCCTCAATTAAACTTTGGTCTAGGTCGGGGATATATTCCATATCCTGGAATTCTCAACTTTCCAAGTATCCTAAATGCAATGGTCCACAATCAGTGGTGCTCATACTTCTAATAGTACTGCGACAAGAGTTGAAGGTAGCATTTATGAATACTCCATAAGGTGCACTCAGAAGCTTTATAGAGAACCTGTTCTTTTTGGAAGGTACTGGGCTGTGTACTTAGAAAACTAAACATGAGTCAGATAACCCCAGCCTTCAAGAAGCTTTCCAAAAGCACCCTCCACACAACCATCCTAGAATTTAGGCTCCCTTGGCCGAGAAGTGCTAAGGATAGAGTCTTTCCCTAGACACCTTCAACCCCCTTGAGAACACTCCCACCCTGTGGTTGCTTGTCATCGTCATCTCCTTAACGTATGTTTCACTGACTCAGAACTCACTACTTCCATTTCTGGCCAAGGTGACATCATGGCCCTTCAAGTTCTGGGTGGAAGGACATGTCCCAGTGAAGAGCCACAGCTCTTACGCTGGCGAGCAGCAATGGAGAACATCTTCAAGATAGAAAGTTGGAAGATGAAGGAAATGAAATAGGAATTCAAAGATCCTTTGTTGGATAAGAGTCATGGCAGCATAAATACAAAGGGCTTGCTGTGGGAATATCTCATGTAACAACGGCAGGCTGAAGATAGAGTCAAAGGACACTGGAGCTATGATTTGGAGGGCCTTGAATGCTCTCTACATGTCAGGTAAGGGGATGGCCCTCATGAAAGTCATTATTCAACATCACCCAAATGACTGGCAAATCCCCTCCTGTATTCAAATCTGATGTTTTTCGCTGTATCCAAAGCGAGTATACTGGACAACTGTGCCCTCCCCACCCCACACACATCATGGCTTTCCTTTAGCTCAAAGAGATGTGGTTAGACTAGAAATTATCTAGGGGCCTCTACTGGCCCGGTTTTCCATGCAGACCTGGCTTATATGTGTAACAACAGTCCTATAGGGAAGCTGTGTCAGTCTGCCTTACCTGACAGAGTCCTAAATTCTCTGAATGCTACTTCTACCACTGGACATGTGCCATGTGGCATACAACCAGACAAGAGAGAGAGAGAGAGAGAGAGAGAGAGAGAGAGAGAGAGAGAGAGAAGAGAGAGAGAGAGAGAGTCTTGATTTGGGGATTGGGACAGGGGATTGAAAACAGGTCTTTGCCCATGATTTTTGTCTCTCCCCATGATAATGAACCCATAACTACTAAAGGGATTTAATGCAATGATTTCTCCAAAAGCCATTGAACCCCATTGCAGGTCTGCCTGAAAATATAAATACACCCTTCCTGGGGACATATTTGCATTTTTGGGTGAAAGAAATTCATTTATATAGCAAAGATGCCTCTGTAATTATAGAAAGTTTATTTCTGTCCCCAGATGTCAGCAATCAAATTCCCCATAAATATATTTTGTGTAAATCTGTCGGCAGCTGGTCTCCATTCAGTTTTCTGGAGATATTAGCCTGTCTTTGAGTTTATGACAAAGTTAAAAATTATTCATTAAACTGACCTGCAGTATATTCAGTAACTGGAAAATTGCCTTGCAGTTCTATTTGGTTTGTAGATGTGATCACAAGTAAATTTTTAACTTAATTAATTGGCCGTTTCTGTTGACAAGAAATTTATGTGGTAATAATTTGCTCGAAATAGATGCCGACTGTAGGAAATGAGATATCCATCATAGGCTTGTGTTCCAGCAGCTGCACAGTGGCTATTATGAAAGTATTTCAGCCTGCGTCGACCCCAGTGTTTGTGCAGTCAAGATTATATATACCCACGATCCATGGCCTGCCAGAGAGGCGCTGGTGGAGGTCTATGATAACAAAGACTCCGTGATTTATGGCTTGCTGTGAAAGCAGAGCTTGATGAGATTAAACAATTTCATAGCACAAGTGTTTCTCAAGACCTGATTTGTAGTTGCAAGCTGATGGTAAATCACATTTATATATCTGCAAGCGTGCTCAGCAGAGGGCCGCAATTACAGTTTAAGACAGCTACTTTTTATTTAATTTTTATCCTGGTTTTGTCTCTTTTATATCCCCTGCGTCCGCAAACCGTTCACCTTCACAAGTCCTTTCGTGGTTAGGAGGCCAAAGATTGAAGTCAATGATCTTCTTCTTGTCCTCCTGCCAGCTACGGAGGGAGGCGGGGCAGGGTCTCAGAGCAGCATGGACTGGCTCAAACTGGCTTTGACTGGAGTGAGCTCTTTGTTCCATTCTGTGTCCTGTTTTCTTTCCCTGGGAGGATAGCAGACACTTGTACTACTTGGGACACGGATGGAGGCCAGAGCCCTCATCACCTGGTTTGGGGGCACCATAAGGTGGATGATACCTGGTGAGGATGAGAATTCCTTTCTGAAGTCGGATTGCAAGGTGCTAGGGGAACTCAGGGCCTCACAGCTGGCTCCCCTCAGATGTGACATTGGAACTGTGCTTCCCACAGGCACCATGAGGACTAAACTCTGGAGCCAGTCCATTTGGTCATTTAGTCATGTTTTTAAAAAGTATCTACTGTGGCCTCATCTCTGTGCTAAGCAGTAGGACAAACATCTCTGCCCTCATCATGATCTATATATGTTGCTAACAAATAATAACAACGGCAATCATAATAATAGAGTCCTAAGTGGTTGGTGGTCTCATTATTAGAGCTTGGAAGATAAGGAAGCAGGCTTACTCCTAGATGAGGCAGAGGGCAGAGGAGAGTGAACAAGGCAGGGACTTACAGAGTAGATTGTAATTTAAGTATTGCGAAGAGACAGTTCTGGATGTTGCAGTGGTCTGCACAGTGGAAGCCATGGGCCCAAGCCCACCCAGGCTCACGGAACAGTTATAACAATGTGATAATAATAGCATCAATTGGATGCTTGATATGCATTTCCAGTTCATTGTCTTACTTATCCTTGGAAACCCAGACTTTGGACACCTTTGGGATCTTTGATGTCTGAATGTTTTGTTATCTTTTGCTCAGGAATGTGGAAACTGACAAGGAATCATTCCTGTCTAGGCCTCCACTCGAAACTCTAAGAGCCCTAGTTGCTTCTATTGCCTTCAAAGCATTCAAATTTGGTCTTCACGGTGGTCTAAAAAATGGCCTCCCTAATAGGTCCACACTCCAAAGCTGGTCCTTAGAACATACGAATGGTTCCTTAGGTGGCAAAAGATATTTTGCAAATGTTATTAAGGGTCTTAGCTTCGAATAATAACTCTACTATTCAAATGGGGCTGGTGTAAATGTCACTGGGTAGAGGGACTCAGGGAAAGCCACAGACAGGGATGAGATGAAGGAGGCTGAGTTGGGAGTGCACTTTGATGATGGAAGGGGAGAGAGAGCAGAGGCTATTCAAAGCATCTTTACCCCTCGCAGTATCAAAAAGGAACACCTTGATTTCACCTACTAGGACCTGTTTATACACCTCTAACCTTCAGGCAGTAAAAGTCTGTGCCCTTTTAAGCCACAGAGGCCACACAATTTGTTGCAGCAGTAAGCAAGCAACCTGTACAAGGGCCAGCACATCTTACTGGGCTCTACAGTAAGTCCATACCTGATTTTAATAGGATGGTAAGGGGATGTTTAAATAGATGCTTTTGATTTCTTTATTTCCCAAATTCCCTACAAGAAGGGCAATATATCTGCCTATTTTGCTCACAAATCCCTAGTGCCCAGGACAAAACATAAGGTATACTAGACATCCATTAAACATATGTTCAGGGGTTAAATGAATGATGTCATCCTGTCTCTGGGATATGGTTGGCCATTCTGTTCAGGATCTGGGATTTTCCCAAGCCAAGCCACTTATGTTAGAACTGGCCATTTATAGCAAGAAAGGGAGAAATGCCTCTTCATTTCTTGTTGCCTACAGACTTGTACTATCTCAGTGTGGTAAGAATGCCATTAGAGCCTAGAATGAGAATCTCTAATAGGTCCATCCATACGCATGGTTAATTGTGCTCAGTGTGTGTGTGTGTGTGTGTGTGTGTGTGTGTGTGTGTGTGTGTGTGTATAAGCATGCTCTCTCAGATATATACATACACACACACATACACACAAACACACATGTATCCATCCGTATGTGCGTTTTCATAGATTATGTTTTGTCTTGGCAACAAAAAACTGGGTGAGTTTTTTAAAGAGCATCTGATCTCTGCTACTTATATTCTTCACTTCTATGTGGGCCTATGTCTTTTATTTGATAAGTGGTGTTTTCTTCTTTAAATTCCTCAATTTTTGGATCTTTTTGCAAAAAGTTTTCTTCATTTTTATTTTATGTGTATGAGTGTTTTGCCTGAATATATGTATATGCACCACATGTGTGCCTAGTGGCCATGGAAGCCAGAAGAGGGCATTAGATGCCCTGGAACTGGACTTGCAGATGGTGGTAAAGCCCTTTGTGGATGCTTAGAACTAAAGCCAGTACCTCTACAAGAGTAGCCAGTGCCATTAACCACTAAGCCATCTCTCCAGTCCCATAGCCGGTACTTTCTACCTATTTGTCATTCTAGGTTTTATGCCCCTGGAGTCTTTTAGATGGGTGCTGACTAGCCCAGGCTTCTTCATAAACATAGTACAAATGTTAAATTGGCCAATGAAAGTTCTTTATTGGGGAACAATCCAATCCTCTATCTTTGGCCAGGCTTCCAGAGACCTGCTTTGAAAATCTGGGAAAAGCAGAGAGCTGTTTCTCCCTCTAGGGTACTAGTGTATTAGCCTCCCAATAAAAGTTAATTGAATTTAATTTTATGTTTTAAGTGTGATGCATTTTAAAGTTCTCCCTAGTGCTAGAGTCCCCATTGAAAAGGCAGTAAATTCATATTATTAAACCACCAAATGTAACTCAGCTCAAATAAGCATATTTGGCAATCTTTATTCTGGGTGTGTGGGGCTGACCTTGCCTTGAAACTAAATCATTTCATCCCAGACAAAGTCTGTTTGGAGTTAATTGAGGAAGCGGTGGAGAAGTGCGGTGGGTCACTTGGAGCTTTTATTCTTTCTCTGGCCCTCACTCAAAGGGTTGCCATGGTATACATTTTCCATGCCAGGGGTTCCATCATTTTATAAATACTGATAGTTACTACAGTGTAGGAGGTGATAAAGTGATGTGGGTCTTCCCTCTGGAGATTGCTCATCAGATGACCTGCTTCCCCAGCTTATTTTAACTGGGCTAATTTGTTGCTGGAACATTACAGAGTAGCACATGGTAGGAGAAAACTCATTGGGCTGGAACTCAGACAACCTCAATAGTGAACCCAGCCCATCCATTCACCAGCCAAATGACTTCAGGGTTGGAAGAGAGCATCACTTCTGTAAACTGGATGCTAAGAGGTTCATGCTTTCAATTTAGGTTTCTTGGCCACTTTGTGGAATGGCTAGAGGGAGGATGGGTCCAGTGGTGATTCAAGGTCAAGCATGCCATAACTTCAGGCTCTCAGACTCATGTCCCTTTGTACAAAGAGATTAGCTAACTACTCCAGTGGACACTAACCCATAAAGAGTCTTAAAAGTTCAGAACTTCATGTTTATGTGTCTGAAGCATCTGGGGCACACTCTTCCATAGTTGTCGTGATGTCATTGATGGGTCAAGTCTCACCAATCTAATATTCTCATCATAACAGAGTAGAAATGCCTTAAAGGATTTACCTGGATTTATACCTTTTCTTCTACTCCATCCCCAAATGTATCTATTCAAATCCCCCAAGTTACCCAGATCATAATGCCATAGGTGCATTTTGCTCCTTCATGTGATAAAATAATCATGGTGATAGATGGTTGATCTGGCATCTTCTTTTCAAAAGTGATGCATTACATACATCAAACAGTGCTATTAGCATATCACTCTGGTATCAGTGGCAGAGTACAAAGTTACAGATGCCCTGACTTGTGATGCAGTTCAACCCAGCAAGTTTGAAATGCAAGTTTAAAAGAAGATCCATTTTACACAGTGAACCAACAGAACCTCGTAGTGCAGCATGACCCTAACTTTAGTGTGTTCAAGACACCCAGAGCAGCCAATAGCTGGGGGGAGTCAGGCACCCCAGGGTCCATTTTGTGACGAAGTGTTGCGTAACTCATGTCATTTCTTGAATAACTGGATCTAAGATGGACTGACGACAGGGGGCTTGTGGCTCTTGTCCACACCATGCAGCTTTGCCGCTCCTGCCCAGTGTTGAAGGACATCATTGCACCAAGGAGACCAGATCGAAATTCAAAGTGTTGCTTCTGTTGAATGCATGTAGTTCTTGTGTCACTATGAAGTTGAACAACCCTAAGTTTAGTGTAGTGTGTTGGAGAGTGTAGGTAGTTCTCATATCTTGCCCAGTGTTTTCAGCTTATATTGGATGGGGATCTTTTGGGGGAAGAAAATGATGATGAACATCTGCAATGTCTCCCTTCTCCCTTCTCGTTGCCAAGGAGATTTCTTTCATCTGGAAATGCCTGTTTTACTTATCTGAACATTTTGGCAGTGAATTTAGTTGTATATTCTGCCCCTTTTCATCCAGATGCAGCCTGCCTTATAATTTAAAGTCTGAATTGAAGTTGAATATGCTCTTTGAATCTCCTAACTTAATAAACATCATAGTTCGACATCACCTATGTTAAGCCTCCTCAGAACACTTACTCCTGTATTTGAGCATTAGCATTCAGCATGAAGCCTATTTTCTAACTAAACATTGACTATCTCATACAATTTAATGACAGTTGTGATACAAGTTGATAATAGAATAATGGTTATATGGATACACTATTCTACAATACCCCCATAAAGTAAAAAGTTCCATGTTGAACCATCTTAAGTTGGAGTCCATGTATTTTCTCCTCTGACCACCCTGTTCCCAGCCTGGGTAGCTATGGAATGTTTTTGTATGTGTCTGTGTGTGCTTGTGGATGTGGAGGACAGGCAGTGAATGACCTTGGGTGGCATCCACCTGGTCATTCTCTCATTGCTTTGAGGCTTATCAAGTGGGCTGGATTGACCGACAAGCCATCACTTAAGGATTTGCCTTTCTTTCTATTAAGATTGCAATCCCATGTTGCCCTGTCCAGCTTGTTTTCTTCCTAAGCTAATCTGTGGATCCAACACAAGTCCTCGTGCTCGCAAGGAAGCACTGTATTGGCTGAGCAACCTTCCTGGCCTCTTGGACTATATTTGATCGCCTAGTTTTTGTCTTTATGCTGTCTTTTTTCATTTTATTTTTCTTATTTCTTCAAGTTACATCTCAATCACAATCCCCTCCCTACTCCCCCCTCTGACTTTTGGCACCTGACTTTAAACGCATCCCATTTTTAAAGGGACAGATCACCTTTCATTTTCACAGCCACTTTTGTCTAGCCACTCCCAATTTCACAAAGGTCCTGTTCTGAATTCCTGCTAACACTGTCGGAGCCAACAATGCTTGTGCTGTGTACTGTGGTGTCTCCTGCTGTTCCTTAGTGAGCTATGTATCTTCAGATATCACATCAGTAAGTTCTCTGAGGATGGAGATCCTGAAATTCTGCAGTAGCACATATTTAAAATTGATATCATTATATTATAATAAAATGGTAATTGTGCCAGCCTGCCCTCATTTAGAAAGCCAATTCACTCTTAGTAATTACAAATCAGGCAAGTATGTTTTGTTTGCCCTTCTTTTAAACAGTATTCTCAGACATGTGCTGATGATACCCTCCTTGATTCATTTCCAAGGAAGGAAAAAGTGCTTACTGAGAACCAGCTCAGCTCACTGTGTGCTGTTGAAAAAAAAAACTAAAACAAAACCAAAAACTGAAATAAAATGAAAAACAAATACAAAAAAAGTAAACCAGCAAATCAGCCAGTTTCCCCTGGAGGAACTCAGGGCACAAGTTGTCAGATGTAAATATGAAGTTTAATTTTATTTGGTAATCTTTTTTTTTTTTTGTAGTAGAACAAATGGTTTGGGATTAGTTTTGCATTATAAAAGGAAGAAATTTCTGGAAAAGCATTGAATCGAGAATGATTCGAAGAGCTCAGCTTCCCGGTTTAGTTCATTTATTTGGACAGGGGTGATACAACAAAATTTCAACCAGTGTCCGTTAATGTTGCAATTGCTTTTATTAGTAATTCATGAGTTGAACAGTGTCCAATCTGAAAATTAAAGAGGTGTTTCTTTAGGCATGGGAGAGCTGTTACTTTTCACAAGATGTCTTAAGGAAGAACTAGGAGCTAGCACAATGCAAACTATAGCCTGGTCTAGTCAGTATCCATTTACTTTACTTCCTTATAGGGACTGTGCCTTTTCCTTTTCAGTTAGAACACGTGGGACTTCCTCATCATTCCTGGTAGAGCTAGCCTGTCTGGGAATATGATCATCTCTCTCCTGTTTTCCTAGAAGATCAGATAATGTCTTAGTTTTGGTTCAGTCATGAACCTTTGACATGAGTGACTCCATTTTGGTTTGATCTTCAGAAACGTCAGCCCAGAAGAATGGACTCACTTGTAAATTTCACCCAACAGAAAAATTCTTTAGTGAGTTTTAAAAGTACTATCATAGGGAGCTAGAGCAATGGCTCAGTGGTTAAAAAACACTTGTTGCTTTTGCAGGTAACCTGGGTTTGGTTCACAGCACTCACATGGGGACTAACAACTATCTATAATTCTAGTTTCAGAGGATCTGACACCTTCTTCTTGCTTCCATGAGAACTGTACTCAAGTAGTGCACACATACACATGCAGGAAATAAAATAAAAATAAATGAATCTTTAAAATCCTATGGCAAGACTTGTACTTCCAACTCCAAGTGTCACTTCACTATGAGAAAGTATGGTTCATACTAGAGAATCTATGAACTAAAGATACTTTCCTTTGTGTAGCTGAAAGAGAGATTCTAAGGGGGAAAAAAGAGAGATGTATTTAGCCTGAACCAGTCAGTCATTCGGGACACATGATGTATTCCAAGACAAAGCAAATTAGATGAATCTTTGGTCTCTGTCCAATATAATAAAATTTTCTTATAAGACATTTCCTCCAGAAATGAGGCAATCATTGACGTCTAATAAGAAGGATACATTGAAGAATTAAATAAATGAGTCATTTACCAATAACCTTTTCAGGTAGCATGGTAGAGCAGTGGAAGTAGGGTGTTGCCTTTGCCTGTGTGTAGACATATTCATGGCAGGCTTTCTCTTAAAAGAGTAGAACTTGGGTGGGGGACTGGTATGTAGGGACACTCCACTCCAGAGGAGTGGGATGGAAGGGTTAGGGGGTAGAGGGTGGGAGGGAGGGGCTGGGAAGGGGAGAAAGAGGACACTATGATGGAGATGTAACCTGAAGCAACAAATAAATATATTTAATAAATAAATAAATAAATAGGGTAGAACTTAGTCTTTATGTGGCTGAAGTAGAAGTTTCTGAAATTTTTTTAAATGAACAGGTAATTTCATGAAAAGAAACAAAAACTGAACATGAATTTTACTAAATTGTTTCTACTTTCAAGCTTTTACTGTGTACAGACAGGAAAAAAAAAAAAAGAGTATCTTTTCAATGCCTAACTTGTACTTGCTAAATCAGCAGAGTGGCAGAATCGGCCTTGGAGAATGAGAATTCTCATTGTTGTAGACTATTTCTAATGTTTGTTTTTTCTTTCCTTTCTCAGCCCCATCCAACTCCATAGGTATTGTATTGTAGGCATGGAAATTTTTACTTTACATGGTATTGTAAGCAGGTGAATTACAAGTAGATTCTAACCATTGTTGGGCTGGAGAAATGGCTCAGCTGGAATGCGTTTGTGGGAGACTTGAATACTTTGAAATCTTCAGGACAGGCACAAGTTGTAAGAAATGCTAACTCTGCTCCTCAGCCCATATTCATGCATACCTTACCTTGCTTAGTGTGGCAGAGTTACTGGGATATGTAAGAGAATAATGCATATACCTGTGCAATATTTTGAATACTCCCCAAATTGCCAATTACTTGTTATAATCTTCTTAATGGGCCTAATCCTTCAACTGGATTATAGATTTAAGTAGAGTACATTAGCCCTTAAAACATTTCCTTAAGTGCTTAACTGAATCCTAGAATGAATTTGCTTTCTTGGTAAGGCTGCAGACTTGAAAACCTAAAGTCTACAATAAGACTGAATTATTTTTGTTGAGGCAGTCTGCTATGTAGCTTAGACTGTCTTCAAATTCCCAATCCTCTCGCCTCATCCCCTTGACTGAATTGCAGACAAAAGCCACCATGCAGGACTGAAATATTCTGAAACAACTTTTTAAAAATAAGTAAATGGATTGACGTTTGGATTTCATTTCTTTCGTGTAAAATGCTTTCTGGAGGTTTCCCTATTTTTCTGGTGGCCATGGCCAAGTGAACATCTCTTCATGGAGGAATCTCCATGCTTCCTGTTTATCTAGGGAATGGAGTCAGGTTGAGCTCACTTAGTATGGTGGGCCCATGGAAGAGGTCAGGAATCTACAAGAAGCAGTTATGAACATGCATGACACGAAGAGGCATCATAAGGCAGTTTTCTGGTCTTAGATAAGAGTTAATACAGGATACTTGTGAAGACCTTTGGTTACATTAACTCCAGGAACAGCTAGTGCAAGACATTTTAGAGAATGGTTTCCAACTTGGAATTTTTCTTTTTGGATACTATTTGTGTGTGTGTGTGTGTGTGTGTGTGTGTGTGTGTGTGTGTGTGTTTACATTTTACCTACAGAAAACTATTTGTTTGTCTCTCAAGGAGAAGCCAATGAGTTTTATTGCAAAATGAATCTGAAGTCTTATGAGGACTCAGGAGGGATGCAACATCCAGTATTTCTACTTATCTGCTTTCTCCTCTCTCTCCCTGTCTTTCACTATTGGGTCTCAAAATAAATAACACACACACACACATCTTTAACTCAGATAATCAGAGGCACAGTCACCTGGGATATTGTGATGAACAATGGACATTTTATGTACACGGTGTCATAATAATTTAAAATGTCATCTTAATCTATTTACGATCTTCTAATGACTGAAATGTTTTACAGTTGTGGGAGATATTTTATCACTGAAGTTTTAATGGCTGAATCACTAACACCTGGCTGTCTGTAATACTTTCCTTCTTTCCAGTTAGGCATTTAAATGCATTTCTGGAAGGCCCAAAGGGGTGGGATGTGACATATAAGCTCTTAAAAGGAGGGAAATAAGTTCTTGATATCTTAATGATCAGTCAGGTGAGTCTCTGCATGCTTAGCATTAATGGTTTTAAGTAGAATGGCTTGATTAAGGCCTTGGTAGGTGTGCCCCCCCCACATCCTTCCTTGAGTAATCACAAATGGAAATGCTGTGTTTATGCCCATCCCTTTAAAAATCCAAAGTATTTAATATATGTTTTTTTTTTTTATTTTTCAAAAGTGTCATTTTTCATCACCTTCGTACTTCTCTATCTTTGACTGGCTTCCAAAGTAATTTAATTACTTCTTCATTGAAAGTTTTCTGTAGTCTTTTATTTTGATTATTTGGTCGTTGGGTAAAATTTATATACAATTATGTACCCATGTGTATACAGCTTTCTGGTCCCTGCATCAACATACCAATGCTTAAAGAAGGCCACAATTATGTATTTCTGTTTTTATAGCTTTTGGTTCCTGGGTCAACATACAGTTGCTTAAAGAAGACCAGACCCATATGTATGAAAACACCACTGAAGCAGACAAGTTAAAGTGTAACTAAGCCCATGGCAGGCCCTCTGAGCCTGTTTACTAACGATGATAATGGCACTAAATTATCTGGTACAGGCCAGGAGAGGTCAATACAAAGTTTCCCAGAAACCCTCACAGAAAGGACTGTGTTTCAGCTCCTACTATTCATAGGATATGTAGACAGCCTTCCAGTGAGGTGTCCTATGCAATTTCCATAGTAACCCATTGAAGGAGTTGAATTCCAGATGAGGCTTGCCTCCACAGTTGGTCAGAGGAGAGGATGTCTAAGACCATCAGATGAGTGTGTAGCCGGCTTCACATGGCTGGGGAAGTGAGAGATCATAGCCAGGATTCCAGTCTTAAGGATGCACATCTACTTTCCTTTTGTTGTGTTGCTGGCAGTGTGTCTTGTGACCAAGTTGTTGTCTCACAGTGGATACTTGGCACTAAATGTAGTTGAATGTGTAGCACCTTTTAATATACAGTGCCCAGAAATATAACAGCATATCTCTGTGTATTTGTTTCCAATGAAGATTGACTTGACTGATGAAATAATGACAGGCGTTGCTTCTGTTTCTATCAGCTAGCGGTGTTCCTGGTGACAAGTCCCTGGAATACTGGTTTCTGATTCATGGTGCATGCTCTGTGTTGCTCCTCTTTTCCAGGTAGATTGTGCTGATGTTTCCATACAAGCCAGTTTTGACTGACACCAGAAAGCCCGAGGTGACGATTTGCCATTGGGCAGTTAAAATAGAGAAATACTATGTCCCCACAGGGAATTAATAAACTACACACATAGCTATATATGATGATCCCATGTGTTTGAACAAGAAACTGATTTTAAATTTTGGTAACAAAAGAGTTAGGACTACTATGCTTGCAAATTTGGGGAAAATAAGAGAAGGAAAAGGTCATGTGTTTTCATTGGTAGGCATTTTTAGGCAAATGTTTATTTGACCCCATATCCATAAAAATATAATTCTTGCCTTATGGTACTTATGGAGTAGATGAAGCTACTAGAAATACAAAAATATGGAGAATTATACAATGGCTCTAAAGAAATGGTTCAGCAGTTAACAGGGCTTATAGGATCTGTAGGTTCCCACCCTGATGCCTGGCATATGCAACTCTAGTACCAGGGGATCCAACACCTCTCTCTTTTTGCCTTTGCAGGCACTGTCACAAATGTGGTCTACACACTCACAGACAGGTAAAATACAAACAAATCTTGAAAAGAATTGTACATAAAATGTCTTACTTGGATTGATGTAATTTCAGAATTTTGCTCATAAATATCTTCTTAGTGTTGTCAAATAGCTAGGTGATTTTAGGTGATGTGGGCTAAGTGAGTGACATCATAATTTAGGTTTAGATTTTTTTTTTTTTACAAGATACATGGTTTGGTTCTTCATGTTTGAGCCTGAGGGAGATACTATTAGGAGTTAGGGGCCTCTCTAATTAGTCAAATTAATGAGCCAAAGGCCACATATGACAGGGTCATATACAATTTCTACAAACTTCAAAAGGTTCCCATGTTGCCTTCTATACATAAACATATACATGTACATGTACATATACATACATACATATACATATATGTATATCCAGAAGGGGTATGAAAAGTCACTCAAACAACCATCCATCCCTCACATATCTCCAAGAAGTAACTCAGGCCTCTTAAAGGAGATCTCATTCTAAGCTTTGGGATCAGTGACCCAGACAGCTCTGTTGCTTCAATCTCAGGCTGTGCTATGTCCAGCCTTTCAAGAGCACTATGTTCAGTTGGATAATTGTCATTTCTCTTTTTAATTCAAGAGAGATCATGCTATAGAAGTTCTTTGCTTTTCCCCCACTTTGCTCTAGCCCTAATCCCCACATGTTATGAGGACTAAAACAAGTAACATAGGGGCTAGGGAGGTGGTTAACTCAGTGAAGTGCTCGACATGCAAAGACCGACACAAGGTGCAGACTCCCATTACCCATGCAAACAATCCAAGAACAGTAGCATACTCCGCTAATCCTAGGGCTGGGGAGGCAGAGACAGCCGGATCCCTGGAAGTTTGTAGACAGCTATTCTTACTGAATTGAATCAGTGAGCTCCCAGTTCAGTGAGAGAGATCCTCAAAAGTAATATAGGGAGAGATTGAGAAAGACACCTGAAGTTGACACCTGGCCTCTGCATGCCTGTAAATATCACCATATGTTACCTGACAAAGCCATGAATGTTACTTTCCATGGAAGAGTTGATTTCAGAACTGAAAGACCACTTTAGGGATGGTGCTTTTCAATAAACTCCTTCAGCCATGTAGGAAGCTGGGCAGAGCAACTCTCAGAATGCAAAAATCCTTTCTAATTTGAATTTGTTGTTATACTGAGAACCTCAAGGTTTGCCTGTACATTTTCAGTCATTCCCCAGCTTATTATAGTGAAGTACCAAAACTTTCACTATCCCTCTGTATTATTCATGTATGTATATCCAAAATGCACTAATATATGAAAAAGCTTCATGATGCTTGCTACCATCTGTTGAAATGGAGCACTCTTTTTTATTTCGTTTGTTTTTGTTTTTGAGACAGTATTTGCGTGTAGTCCAAGCTGGCCTTGGACTCACATCCTTTAAGATTAGCCTTCTGAGTGTGTGTGTGTGTGTGTGTGTGTGTGTGTGTGTGTGTGTGCACATATGGAAGCCAGAAGAGGGCATCTCTGTCCTCTCCTGTCACTGATGTAAGCTCTCTCCTGGGCTTTTATTTTCTTGGCTACTTTGGAACCCAGCAAGCCATAACAATCTTCCCAAATCCACCTAAATTAGAGCTGAGGCCTGTGTGGGACACACAGTTTGGTACAGTGGTGCTGAGGACTGAACTCCAGCCTTCATGGTTGCTCAGCAAGGATTTTTTAATGGGAGAACCATCTTTATAACCCTTTTCATGTCTCTTAATTGTATTTCCAATCTCCATGATAAAAGTTGGGATTAGGGAGTTCATTTTCCTTGCTTGTTATTAATTTTCTGACTGGGTTACAAATGGGATCACCAAATACAAATGCCTAGAAAAGACAGTTCCCTGGTCCCAGCCCCCAGGACTCAGGTAGAATACAAGCAATTTATTTTAAGCACTAGAAGCGTTGGATGACATGCAAATTATATCAACTTTCAAACAAGCCTGGGTTGTTTATTACTAAAATATTTATGAAAGCCCAGCACTCTGTTGTCATGGATGCCCGAGAGAGACTAAGTTTGCATGTTTTGAGGATCATTCACAAAGTAGAAAAAAATTTCGTTCCTGGATCTATGAGTTCCCAGTGTAAAGTCAGATTGGTCTCTTATTTTAGAGATGTTCAAGGGGTTAACACTGACTCCTTCCTCAAACCTAACTGTTCAGGTTTTTTGTTTTTGTTTTTGTTTGGGGGGGTTGGCATAATGTGTTAATAGCTGTATGTACAACTGTTGTCTCGTAGCCACTTCTTTATTGAGTTAGGCAGCATCTCGTAGGCTGAGTTCAAATTGTAAACAAATTATTTTGCATATGGATCAATGGAAATTGAATCAAGTTTATTAAAACTGTATATTGGACCGAGGAGCACTGTTTTCTCTCATAGATATAAACCAGCCTCATTAGACCAACCTTTATTAACTGAATCACAGAGAAGAAAGTATTTACAGCCATTTAAAGATTGGTTGTGCCCGGCTTGGCAGGCAGATGGTGCCTGCCTATCTTTAGAGGGCAAGTTTTCTTGTTTGCTGACTCATGTGTTTAGATACACATTAATGTTACCTGGTGAGCATATAGCTCAGTAGTATGTTTGCTTTCATGTCTCTGTCAGCTCTGGACCTACAGTAGAAGTTCAGAGGGTTGTTGAAGGAGACATTGTGACCTATGGCTCAAGTGGGAAAGTGATGGGCTGAGAGCCACCATGGCTCATGCATGGGGCCAGAGCTGTGCAAGAGCCTCAAGCTCTGTGCTCCAGGGATCTTCTTAGCCCACCAAATGGCTCTCTGTTGATTCATGGCCTGTGAAATGTCTTAAATGTTCCACAGATCTCTTCTGCCTGTTCTCATGGCAATCTCAGTTTATGTTGCAATAAATGTTATCTTAATCTCAACTGATTGACGAGTTCTTAAAATAACAGCATTACCCAAGCTCCCCGACCACGTTGTAAATCACAAATACTCCAGTCCTTGGGAGGCATTTGGGGAATGACTCCAGCAGTCCCCAACACTCTGGGAGGTATCTGGAAGGCCCTGGACTGGGAGTCCAGTAGTTGTCAGCTAATTCACAGCAGGAGGCTGGGATAGGGAGTTTGTGGTAGATGTCTAGCTACTATGACATGACTCGTGACCTGAAGAACTGATGGAAAAGCAAGAAAGAATTTAATATCAGCCGGCTTTTCTATTTTAATTTGAGCGACAGCCATTGGGAGACTCAGCCCCGTTAGTGAGCATTAGTCATGCTGATTCCTTAGTGAGGGCAGTACTGTTCAGCTGGGCCTGAAACCATTCTTTCTCTCTCTGTTGGGATGCAGAACCCTAAATGGGACAACTAGAAAGGACTGAAACATGGTAACCTTTGAAAGTTCTAAGAACTGGAAGTCATTATCACCCTTAGCCCTCTTTACCTTCGTGCTCCTTGAGGCAGAGAATGATTCCCCTTGCACCCGCCCTTTTGTTTTGAAATCTTTCATCCAGAGGGAAAGACGTTAGCCTATGGCTACAGTCGTGCTTCCAGGACCCTTTGGCTTGCTGCAAATGTTTACTTACCCAGGTACAAATGGGTAAAAATGCAAAGTTAGAGCTCGAAGCCGCAAGGTCATTTGCCGTCTTAAAATTCAGCCGCATGTGCCGGCTGAAGTCCAGGGCTTGCTGGTATGAGCCATTAACTGCCTGTTGTACGCAACCTCGCCTTGTCTTACACACAGCTGCATGCGAGGGCCTGGTGCCGTGCAGCCGGCCCACCACGCATGCCTTGCGAGCAACAAAAGCAGTTTAACTTGTGATGGCTGATCATATGATCTACTTACAGGGTGCAGGCTCAGTCAAGTAGAACTGGTAAATCATTACATGTGCCTTGGTGCTGTGCCTGCTGAGTAAAACATCCTGCTAACACCCCCGCCGCCCCCCCCCCCCCGCCACCCCCCCCCCCCCCCCCCCCCACTCAGCCTGTAAGGGAGACGGTGATGGTGAAGAAGCTGGTACCAGCTGCGCTCTGAAGGAATCCTCATCTCTGGAGCCTGCTATGGTGAGGTTGTCAGTCAGTTGCTTCCAAGCTGAGGAACCCAGGAAGAATGAGATCACCTGAGAGGTCACCTGAAAAGCCCCCCCCCCCTTGCTTCCTCATCAAGTGGGCAGGGCTAAGGACCCTAAATGTGCCTGGTGTGTACTGGTGCTTAACTCATTAAGATGGGAGGAAAAATACCTCTGACTTACAGACCCTCCAGGTCTACTAGGTACTCAGTTCACTACTGTTTTCTGTAACACAGTTGCCCAACAATCATGTGATGCCCAGGGTGCTCATACAAGAGGTGATGCCCCAGGTGAATCTTCAAGGAACAAAAGAATCTTGTTAAGGAAACTCGAAGTCCAAGGAACAACTTGAACTGTGTTTTACAATCTTACAAGGTTATGTTATGGTTTATTCTTCTCTGAGCCGTATGCTCAGTTTCTCACAGAGCATAAAATATTTTAATGTGATTCAGTGCTGCAGAGTTCAACAAGGCCTCTCTTCTTAGCTCCAGCGGTTATTACTGCCTAATCCTTGCACCATGCTGTTCAGCTATACCACAACCCCTTCTAAGAATGGAGCATACCCTATGGTATTCTATTATTGGCTGGCAGCTGCTCTTCCTTTCTCTTTCTGTCTTTCTTTCTTTGGCCTTTAAAAGGGATTTATTTTATTTTGTATGTATGGGTATTTTGCCTGCATGTACAGATATGTGTACCACACGTATGTCTGTTGCAATGGATCCCCTGGAAGTGGAGTTACGGACAGTTGTGAGCTGCTATGTGGGTATTGAGAATTGAACCTGGGTCCTTTAGAGGAGTAATCAGTGCTCTTAACCACTGAGCCATCTCTCCATCCTCTGCTCTTTTATTTTTATAATCAATCAGTTAAAAGCTAAAGTATGCATTCTCTCAATATATATATATAATATTATATATAATCATGTATGTATATGTGATGTGGAAGTAGAAGTAAGAAGTAAAACTGGAAGAGCAGAGTGACAAAGGAGAAAAAGAGGAGGCATGAGGGAGTATATAATATATAAAATGTTTAATACATTATATACACATGTATGAAAACTTGAAAATTAATTTGTTAATGTTTAGGAGCAAATGAGCAAATATGCAGCTGAATTTCATAGGCCAGATCCCTAGGATGAGTCCATAGAAGATATTTTTCCTATGTGCATAGTAGGGACATCTGATGATAGAGAGAAGAGCTGAGCGAGCAAGCAAGAGAGACAGAGCTGTGTTCATGTCAGCATAATGTGTTAACCACAGTGTGTGTATCCATATGTTGTGGGATATTGTAGTCTCTCAGCCTTCCCAGGTTTGTATGGCCGACATAAACTTTAAAACCTGCTTGTACTTCAAGAAGCCCCACAGAGCAGACTTTTTAATGTACTCCTCTCATTTGAAGTGAGGCAATGGCATTTTTAGTCGATCTGGGTACTTTTCCCTGTAACCATAGCCCCCAAATACCTTCTGTTTGTGTTTCAAAGGGTTTCACCCAGACTCAGAGGCATACAGTGCAGTTAAGCATTGGAAAGTGGACCCAGGTGAGGTTTAGGTTCAGTCCCTTTGTTTCTCTTACTTGGTCTACTTAAAGGCAGATGGCAGTTATCCTGTCATTGACTGTGGAGGTCATCCCTGCACAGGCTTTAGTACACTGTGGAGTGCCATCTTGATAGTCCTGAGAGGCTTAAAGGCCTTCCTGTGGTCATTTGCACCCTGATGTCCTCACTCTGGAATAACAGGAAAAGCTACTCTGACTGGTTTAGGAAAGGAGTTTGTTTTACACCACGTCACATAAATGAAAGCCTGGAACTCAAGCTTTGTGGGATCTAGAGTCAAGTGAGATAGGTCATTTTACTCAGTTTTGCATCTTAGGCCCTCTGTATTTCCTTATGCTCAACCCAGTCTCCAAAGAAATGCAAGTTTGACTATCAGCAATAATTAATGGCATCTGCTACTATTTCTTCCTGTGTAGTGACAGATATATATGTAAATGGAAGAATTGAGAATAAATAAAACAAATGAGTATTTCATTAGAAACAAGTAAATGATTAGCTGTACACCTGTGAACATATTTTTAGTGGCACTGGAAGAATTATAAATATTTAAGAGTAAAGGGGGTCCATGAGCTATGAAATCATCACATGTGGTCCCTCTACCTATAGAGACAGATATGTGTTGTGTTAAGCCCAGGAAAACTGCATCTGCTTTGGACGCATTCAAGACTGATCCCACAAAATTTAAACTCAGCCTATCATTACAAAAGAGTAGGGAGGGATTGTGTCAGTGGGAAGGCATTTGATAAAGTCTAGATATTATTATCTTTTGATCCTAGGGAAGAATAAACTTTGTTAATTCTTGGGGAGGCAGTTAGCTTGTTTTTTATATGTAATAGGGCTATTAATATCTTTCAAACTTACTTCATATATGAAGAAGAGGTGCCTGGTTTGTCTGCTTCTCCCAGAACCAACCTCATCTCTTTCACTGTTCAGCCCTTGGCTTTTTTTTGTTCTCAGAACACTGATGTAGATTCCTCCGTGTCCTGTAGCTACTGGTTGCACTTATTCCCTCCCGCTAGAGTATAAGCCACTGGTTTCTTCCTTTCCCTGTTGTAAGAGTGTGGCACCTGATTCAGGAGAACTTAGGAATACAGAATCAGAATGGTGTTCTGTCCTGGAATCCAGGCCTGGTATTCCTCGAGGGTGCAACTATGAAATGTCCTGTCTGGTGAGTGGACTTGTTTAGGGAATTTGACAAGATGGCTCCTGTGCTGTGCTGGGTACCCCGGGTTCTCAGGGACCATTCAGCTTCTTCCCCTTGGCTTCTTTCACATAGTGGCAACCTCAAAGATGCTTCAGGACCAAATTAAATTCTTCATCTTCTGGTTAAGCCATAAAGCAAAAAGTCTGCCCTACCCTCAGGGACATGTTGAAAACTTAAAATGTACAATGTCAAATATAGATATGAAGTGTTCTGGAAGATTCCAGAAGACACAGTGCAGATTTTATTAAGTCAGCATTATCCTTGTCAATGAAATGAGTTTGGCTTTCTAATCGCTACCTACAACTCTTGTAAACAACAGGGAATAATTCTGTGAAGCAGCTTATAAATTTTTACATACATGTGAGAGGAATTGCTTGAAATCCAAAGCTGCCACTAGGAATAATTAGGAGTCACAGAACAGATCTCAGTAATGTGACAGCAGCTCCTAAAACATCCCACAGGATAGAGAAACACAAGCTGGCATGACCTATATGTTTAATAATACAGATCATTGCCCTTGAATACAAGTTAAAGGCTGGGACCAAGTGCTGGCTTCCTCATGTTTTCAGGAAAAATCACCCAAGTTTATTTATGAATTTACCACACAATGTTCTCTCGCTCTGATTAGGAACCAGCAGAGCTTTCTAAGTAACAACTCAGCATGCAAAAAGAAAAAAGAAAGAAGAAAACAAAAGGCAAAATCCGAAACCACCGGCCGAGCCTAATTTCTTATATTCTGTCATGCTTGGCAAAAAAGTATTAGGTGAGACCTAGCTTAGACAAATGACTCTGTTAACAGTAGAAATAACCTTTTGTTTAATTAGAAAATAGGAGCTATATGGGACAATAAAAATGGTTACTGCTGCCTTCCGTCACTGTTTACTAAATAGGATCGTGCTGGAGATAATAGTAAGCATTATTTATTTGTGCAATAGCATACACTTAGTAATTGTTCATGTTGTTTGGAGTTATCCTGTATGGATATCATGCAGAATTTGTTTCCTTTGATCCAAGGAAAGAAAATAGCATGCTCTTTAACAAAAATGACCAGGGTCTCTCTGGGGCCAACATATCATATCTGTATAGCTTTAACCCCTTTCTGGCAAGGGTAAAATCTCTTTGGAGTTGTCAGCTGTACAGTGAGAGCTGGTGGGTCAGTTTGAACTGGCTGGTTCTGTCCAAGAGCAGCCTCAGGATCTCATGGAACATCTTCTACAGCTATCTTAGTTCATGTCCAGTTCAGATTTCCCAGCACAAGCCAATCCCATAGGCAGTCTGGAGGGGAGAAAACAAAGTCTCCCATCCAAGGATGTGTTCATTGGAAGAGAGAAATCTCCTTTATGGGTCCAATACCATGGGATGAAGATAACAGTGAAACACATAACGTTGGTTTCTGTCTCCTGTGGGGTGGGGAGGCTGAAGGTGTCACCAGCTTTCCGAGTGGGTTCCATTTGGTTTCTGAATGCGAATGCTCTAGTTGTTGAGGCTGTGTATGCAATTGGGGTCAGCAGCTAGATTTAATATGTGCATGTACTCCACATGACATCTCGTGCTGTGCTTCCTTTTCTTTGTGTGTATAAGTGAGTGCACACTCCTGCACACGCATACCCCCACATGTAGAGGCCAGAGGTCAATGTTAGTTGTCTCCTTTTACAGTGTTCTATTTTACTTGTTTTGGAGACAGAGTCTCTCACTCAATTCAGCCAGTCTAGCTGGCCAGAGAACTCCAGGGACCCTCCGGTCTCCACCTCCAACCCAGCTCTGGAGTTAGAGATGTTTATTTGCTTTCCCTGGGTTTTACCAAGGTGCTGTGGATGCAGACTCAGTGTCTCGTGCTTGCCCAATAAGCAGTTAACCCAAGGAGTCCTTTCCCTTGTCCCACCTCACACTTGGTTTCTTTTGGGGGCTCAGGGGAGTTACACTTTCACATTTTATTTTGTTTGCAAGAGTAGATGCTCTGTTTCCTGCCTTCTAGGAAAAAAAATGTGGGTGGCTTATGCTGTTAGGTGACTTATATTTTATTATGGCTGCTTAAGGATTTATCCCTCCTGACTCTGGTAAGTGTAAGATATTTCCCCAGATCCTGGACTAGCTAGCATTAGGTTTGAATCACCCGGAGAAATCCATAGAACTTTGTATACAGGTGTTTTGCAAGATCTTCTTTCTCTTAAAGTCCTAAGGAGCCCTTTCTAGAAGATTTTTCCATAGGCTACCTTTACAAAAATATAGGCAGTATGTCAAAAGGAAAACCACAACAAAACTCCTTTTCTTCACACAATTCATTTTAAGCTTCAAAATCCCTGAAAATCCCCAGTCTCCTTTTGCAGGGCTGGTTCCCACTCTCTAACTTTCCTCAGCGCCCCCCCCCCTCAAAGGGAGAAAAAAGCATTTCTTCCAAGGACTGATAAGTCGTTGGCCGATGCTTAGCAACTGCATTCCTGTGCTGTAAGTAGCTGCAAGCCCCTTTGATGTGTCTGTCAGGGTAGATTTATTTTGTTTTAGCACATTGTCTACTTGTCCAGATGTATCGGGAGATAAAAAGGAGTCATGTTTACACTCCTCTTCTCTCTCTCTCTCTGAGATGTAATTAAATTGTGGTTTTGATTAGTCTTAGAGAGTTGCTGTTGAAGGAAACAGGAACTGACTGGAGTCAGGGAAAAAGGAAAACTTCTCTCTCGCAGCAAGAACACCTGACTTGGTCAAAAAATAAAGCCCCGGTACCAGCTGACTTGGTTATGGAAGCTACGGGCTGTGTTCTGAGTCTTTTGTGGCATTTCTAGGCAAGTTCAACCCTGAAGAGGGGTGGTGTCTCTCGAGCACGTGTTTTGCTGGCACTGTGTTTGCGAAACCTTCCTTGTTGTACACAGGCATACACAGAAGGCCTTGACTCTTTTCTTTCCCTCCATCCTCACCCTCCCTCCTTCCTCTTTTCCCTTCCCCCTTCCTTCTCCCCTTTCATCTTCCTCTTTCCTCCTTGTCCCTCACTAGAGTGAAATGAAAAATAGTCTCTCCTATTTTTCCTCTTCCGTCTCTCATGTCTTCCAGGTCAAGATATCCCCTCTTTCATTTTTGTAGTGGCTTCTCCAATGTTAAGTTGTTGCAAGATATCCCCTCTTTCATTTTTGTAGTGGCTTCTCCAATGTTAAGTTGTTGTCACTGGAAGCTAATGTGGTCACTTGACTCCAGTGTTTTTAAAGAAGCACATTCTTCCTTTCATGGAGGCTGATTCACATCGGAACGTGGCTGCCACCCTCTTCTCTTCTTACTGATCTGGATTTCTCAACGTTCATATTTAGTAACACTATTCTGAGCTCTGTTAATGGCTTGCACTGAGCTGAGCAGGATATTTAGTATCGACGAAGACTGGCCAGGCGGTAGCCACCCACATAAACAAGTCTCATCTGCTGCCCTGCTGGCTCTGGATTTACATCCCAAATAGGTAACACTACAGCTCCCCCTTCTGCTGACTGGGCTGCGTGGCAACCCAGTTTCATCCCTAATGACAGGCTTTAAGATCCTTTCTCCTGTCTTTGAAGGATTAGGACAGCGACTAATGGATGTTTCCCTGCATTTCTTCAGTCTTCATTTGGATTAAACTTCTGTTTTTTAATGATGCATTCATCGAAAAGATCACAGTTTTCAGCAGCAAAAGAGGAAGTATAACAAAAGGCAAGCCCAATTAAGAGGGCTTGGTGCTGCCTCACTTCCTGTGGGGCTCAGTTTCCTCTTGTTGGACCTCAAGCCGGAGGAAAGGAGTCTGAATGCAAGTTGGAAGCTGTGGGCTCTGGTTTTGTTTCTGTCACTTGTAGATCAGACTGAACCCCAGGAAGGAAATTTTCTTTTGTTCTAAACCACCTCTGGAGGACCCTAGCAAGGGATGTGCTGTAGCATAAGCCCTTGCATTCAGCAAGAGTCATTAGGACTTTGTTTGAAAAGAGCTTGCAAATGAGGAATTGGGGATGTAGCACCCTGTGTTAGCCACTCAGTGAGCATCTAAGGGTCTAAACAGGGGAAGTTTCCTTTAGAAAACAGAGTAGGCAGTGACTGGGAAGTCTGCTGTTTTGTTACCTTGAACCAGTGGAGACTGAAGAACAATGTTTGTTTAGCATTAAATAAATCTATTTTGCCATGTGACAAGAATCTATTGTGAAATTGCTATGAGTCAGCTTTTCAGGATGGTGTAGACACAATGTGTGAGGAGTTTGCAGTTTGGTGAAGGACCATTGCTAAGACAGAGCATGCTGGCAGTAAAGGATCAGGGAGAAAGAGAGTTCTGTGAAGATCTCTTAAGTGGGTGGACTGAGCACCTGAGGGAGCAGGAAGGCTGCCAGACAGGTTCTGGCTTGTGGAGTAAGGGGAATGAAGCAAGAGTCAGGCCCGAGAAGAACGAAAGGCTGTGGCCCTAGGCCTTGTTGGCCATGTTCAAAGCTTGAAACTCCGGCCAAACCTGACATGCTGTTTTAAGCAGAAAAGCAACTTTGTCAGATTTCTGTTTTAAAGGAACAGTCTAAGGATTATTGCCTCAGCACAGGCATTATGGGGGTAGGCCAGGCTCTTGGTTGTTTGTCTATATGTTTACTTGTTTTTGAGACAGAATCTCTTGTATTCTAGGTGGGGCTTAAACTTGCTATGTAGCCGTGATAATTTGGAACTTCTGATTCTGCTGTAATCACCTCTCAAGTGCTAGAATTCTGGTTGTGTACCACCATACCAGGTTAATACACTGCTGGGGATTGAACTGCAGGCCTCATGAATGCCACGCCAAGTACTCTGCCAATTGAGCTACATACATCCTTAGCCCCACATTGAGCTCTCTCTGATCAAATTTATCCCAATTAGTTGACTTATTTTTAGTGTCCCTTTTCTCTTGGCTTGTTGCCATCCCACAAACTGCACATCCCTCTTATGCTTCCTGCCACTGTACCATTAGCCTCTCTGGACAACAGCAAGAACAGTTGCAGGCTAAACCCAACAGCTTGCTAAAGGCTGACTTGGATTTCTGTGGCCATGTTTACCTTTCCAAAACCAGGAATCCAGCCTGTGAATGAAAGGGAAGAACATGAGGCCTTTCTGTTTTATAACTAGGGCAAAATATAGTCGAGACAGTAGGACCAGGTCAGGAAAAACATTTAAGAATAGGTTCTATGAATGGAAATGATTGGAAAAATGATTTCCAAACCTCACCCCTCCTCGTCTCAGTTTCTTCTCTTCCTTCCCTCTCCTTTTTGTTTCACTTGTAATGTTTGGCATCAGATTTTCCCTAAGTACCAAACACAGCCTAGAATAGGATTCCCTGCATGGGGAGCCTTCCCCTCCTAGTGCCCATTCGACTAGGGTGTGTTACCGATTTGAAGATTTGAGAGGTGCATGGTGATGTTTCTTTAGGAAAGATTTGAGAGGTGCATGGTGATGTTTCTTTAGGAAATGCAGCTTTGAAACAATGTTACATTTTTTTTCTCTGACCACAGGAAGCATGAAGTTGCTGGAGTAATTAGAAATACTGCAGGACAAACTTAATCTTGATACTTGGTCATTTCCCAAGCTGGATTCAGTTGCCTGGATCTGGTCTCTCTCAAGGAAACAGCTTTACACATACATGTTTAGATGAGGGGAACTTTTGGTGTCAACAACTATTGATAGTACGGAACAAATCAAGACAGCCTCCTTCCAGAACAGCTTTATGACTGATTATCAGATCATTTAGGGGAAAAAAGAAACTGAAGGGAAAACATATTTTGCAGGCCATTTTTCAAATAACTCATCATCTATGAAACCATTTGCTACCACTTTTTTGATTCTGTTTCAAGATGAACAGGATTGTGTAATAAAAAGCCGTTGATATAAAAGAATTTAATGATGTAGAGTATTTTTCTAGAAAAGTGGAGTTTTTTTTTTAATCTAGAAACGTTCGCAAATTAGGAATTAATATTAATCTTACAAAGAATGACTGCATTGAACTTAGCTCCTTGTATCTCTGTCCTCCCCTCTGCAGTCAACACTTGTACATACACCCTCATATTTTGAGGTCCTTTGAAAGGTCCAACCCAAATAGCCAAGCTACACGCTGCTGGTTCAGAGTTTAGCTATCCTAGTATAGATAGGCCATGTGGGTAGCTCCAGCCTAGGAGGGTTTAGCAGCCAATGGAACATTGTGTATGGTCTACTCTGGGTTGTCACAGTGGATACCACTAAGCTCCTAAACAGAGAACCTTGCCTGTTTTCTTTGAGTCTTTTTTTTTTTTTTGGTTTTTTTGAGACAGGGTTTCTCTGTGTATCCTTGGCTGTCCTGGACTCACTTTGTAGACCAGGCTGGCCTCGAACTCACAAAGATCCGCCTGCCTCTGCCTCCCAAGTGCTGGGATTAAAGGCGTGCGCCACCACCGCCCGGCTTCTTTGAGTCTTAGTGTGACATGCATGTCATGTTTCACAAGTGGTCCAGTAGCTGCTATGTTCCAAGATTCAACTCCTCTCTCATACATACCAGGATCATCAGGGAATCTCCTCAATACTCAAGGTCCTATGGTCTTCACCCACTAAGACTGCAATCAATGGCCCTGGGTTTTTGGATGTACTCAGCAGCAGTATCCTTGAATCTCTTTGAGATAGGCTCTGGCGGTAGAAGGGGGCTGTATCTGGGTGAGAGAATGACAGGGACATGCCTTCAAGAACTAAGTATATTAGAAACCATTTCCCTAGACATTTGACATTTTTGTAGGTAATGTTATATATATATATATAACATATGATTATATATAACATATATATATATATATATATAGAGAGAGAGAGAGTGTGTGTGTGTGTGTTTAGAATTTTTTTCCCCCAGGAGAGTTCACTGTTCTTTTCCACTATCATGTGCTCTCATGTTGTATTAACTGCTCCTACTGGGGGGGGGGGGGGATGCCAATGCTATGTCATTCCAGGGGCGTATGGTGAAAACTGCTCAATGCTTGCCAATTAGTGACTAAGCCTGACATGTATGTAAAATAAGCTGAAGTAAGTTACACTTTACCCTATGTATGTGTGTGTGTGTGTGTGTGTAGTAGTAGTAGTAGTAGTAGTAGTAGTAGTAGTAGTAGTAGTAGAAGATTTAGTTCTTAGCCTGTTCAGTCTCTTTCCAATGTTGTTCCATGATCTATGCAGCTACCTTTACCTCCCTCCAATCTTTCTGTTCCCTTTAGATGACTGTTTCCATTTTTAATCTTCTATGAGTTCCCCAAGCTTATTAAAGAATTGTATGCTAAAGCTGTTTGTGACTGAGAGCCTGGAAAGTATAAAATTATGCAACAGCTCTGGGGAAGTTTTTTTTTTTTTTGGATATGGAGGGTTGAAGACCGACTTATTGAACAATGAATTCCCTGTAGTCCAAAGATGAGAGTAAGATGCTTTCACTGTCTGAAGGGACTCAAAAACCTTATGTAAAAGGCTGTCTGATATTGAAAGGGAATTTGCTCTTCTGGTCTTTTTGGTATTTATTACACTAGAGTCTTAATAGCTAGATGTACCTCTAGGGAACCACTGTCTTGCCCCCTTTAATCAGCTGTAACCTGGGGCAGGGGAGTAACCACTCTCCCAGCTAGGTGCAGGCATGTGATTGACTCTCACTGGAGCAGAGCGTGGCCTCTCAGAGATGGACATGTAGCTCAAATGGACCATGGATTCCCGAATTTTGCACGAAACTCACTTTCTTCGTGCACTTTGAACTGGATTTCATCAAACATTACCAAAGCAGTAATCTTTTCTCCCCTGGACTGTTGGACAAAAGAGACTCTGTAACCAACCCTGGCTAAGTGGTAGATGATGCCCGTCCTGTCATGGTCATCAGCAGTTCTTAAATGTGTCACAATTCTACTTCTGTAGTAGGAAAGCAAAACAGAACCAACAAACAAACAAACAAACAAACACCTAAAACCACACCCAGATTCCCTACAGTGCTCCCAAAGCCCCCGCCAAACCCTCTGCATTCCCTTCCTTTCTTTAAAGATGTGCTTCTGGATAGGAATGTTGATTTGAATGATTTCACCTACTCCTTCATCCTTCATGTTAATGATTTCGGTGAGTTGGCCCTGGCCCTCTCCTGACAGACAGGAAGGGATGGACAGCTGCCTGGCTCTCAGGAGAAGCTCTGCTGTGCTCCCAAGATTTCTTCCATCTATGGAAAGTTCTCACTACTCAAGTACATACCAGGGGCAATGGTGGCTTTCTTCTTCTGTCACCTTCCTGAGGTATTTCAGAAACAGCCAACAAGCACCTGCCGTCCCATGTTCGTTTTCCCCCACATCATCTCCCCATGTCTGTGTCGGAACCTCGAAGCCTCTGTTTCAATTGAGACATCGGGAAGAAACCATGTATAGTGTATAAGTCCCTGCGCCTGGAGATACATGGGGACTGAGGGGACTGAAGAGCGCAAGTGCACGCGGGGCTTCGCTACCCTTCCCAAGCCCCGTTGTCAAACAAATCAATTCCGCCTTCAGAGAGCCCGCCATCGCCTTGTGATTATGTTTGTGTAAAGTCTTGGGGTCTTCGATCAAAGAATGCCCTTTCAGGCCAGACCCTAATCCTCCCTGCCTTAAGGTGTTTAAATGTTTTTTTTTTTTTTAGTTGATAACAGCTGGGATTTAAGTTTGCCTCGGCCCAGCTTTTTGTTTTGAAAGGCCTTCTATTATCCGTGGCTTCCCTTTTGGAGGCCAGGATGGATCGTTGGGTAAACTGAAAAGCGAAAGAGGATATGGGAGGAAATGGGCGGGGACTCTGAATTAATCTTCTGAGGAAGAATGTTTGATCAGTGGGGAGGATGGAACCTCTGAGGCTGACAGCGGGCACCTTTGGGAGGCGGGTGTGATTGGCACCTTTGAAGCCTCCTCAGGAGCCAGAGTCCAGTGAGTCGGAGCTTCCTCTGTCTGTGGGTGGTGGCAGTAATAATGTCGCAGCTTGGAGGATTAATTGCAGACAAGCAGCAGGATTATGAGGGGGTCTCCGGGGCTCTAAAGGAACACTTCGAGGCAAGCCTCTGATCTGTCGGCCTTGGAGGAAATTAGTGGTGGGAGCCGGCTCTCTCTCTCTCTCTCTCTCTCTCTCTCTCTCTCTCTCTCAGGCATTTAGGATATTAAACTGAAATGTGAAGAGGATATTGAAATAGGGAGATAGCACAAAGGCCGCTGGTCCCCAAAGGCAGTGTCTCCCTCTTGCTACTGGGAATGTGCACATTTTAACCCACCCGTTTATACAGACAGTGCCTTGGTTATGGTTAGGCCGAGGGATTGGTACATGTCGTGTAACACGTTACAGAAGGCAGACTCGCTTCGCTGTGGCACCCAAGCTTGTGTGTAAGGCAATCTTCCCCTTCTAGGCCGGGTTTCAGGACGTCCTGACACTGAAGCTCTGCGAATAATTTTAAAACAAGTCAGGGCAGTACTGATGGCCTATCTACATTAGCTATCTATTGTATATTTTACTTCTTACCCTTCTGGTTCCAGTCGGGATGCTGCCAATAAATCCTGTGTTACCATTAAAGAGGCCATTCATCACCGTCCTAATGCGATTAATCAAGATACACCACAGTCCCCTTAAAATGAGATCATTTTGATAAATCATGTATGACATGAAAAGACTTTATTCCTTTTAAGTGCAATTTAGACTGTAATTTTTCCCCTCATTCATGATTCATGGGAGAAACATGGATAAAATTCCCTTGCACAGTTACACCTTATCTACAGCCATAACTCAAAACTGCTTTTAGATGAAAATTCAGGGTCTTATTCACCAAAGCTGAATGCCAGCTCATTATTTTCTGGCGTTCAGTAGTCCAAAAATAATGTCCGTGCATTAAACAGCATTCTCAAAGAAAAAGAAAGAAAGAAAGAAAAGTTGGAATTGGCGAGGCACCAGTCCCATCAATTACACTCTGTCATCTTTAATAAGGAAGATATATCAGATGTCATCTTGGAGAATCTTTAAGTGCTCAGCCTTCTCTGCCCCGATTTAGAATGATCTGGAAACAGAAATGGTGGTAGTAGAAAAGTCAAGGTTTCAGCTGCCTTACAGGCTCCTCTCCTGTTGCTTAAGGCTCTGAGAGTTAGACTTTGTTTTCCTCCCTCTGGCTCTGTTCTTGCTTTCCTTCCTTCCCGTGCCATTTCTCAGTTCAGAAGTGAGTCCCCCATTCCGTGAGGTCTGAGTTCTGTCTCTGAGCTGCTGGGTCTGTGATACAGCCCCTACCCCACAGCTGTCACAATAATTTGGGGAATGATATTCATAAACCTCCAATAGAAGAATAATTTGAAAATGTGCCTTCTGGTGAGATCCATAAAATTTAAGGTTACACTTTTGGTTAAAAGGCAGACAGTGACACTATTCATTAAACTGAAAAATGGCTTGTTTCCCACTAACATTGAAATAAACTCTGGATGAATCTACAGTCATGCTGGCCTGTGCTCACAGGGGAAGCCAAGGGAAAAGGCAGATCTGTTTAATTTGGACATATGAAGTCAACTGAGTTTCAGGCCTTTTTTAAAACAGGGGCTTGAGAAGATTGGTTAAAACAAATGTGAGCAATTAGGAGTTCGATCACCTTACTTAGAGACAATATTTGGAGAATCTGGGATCTCAGAGTTACAGATGCACTTGTATATTTTCAACACTAGTACATATGAATAAGGACTTAATAGTTACATAGCTTAATTCGCTTGCTGTTTTGGGGCATATGTTTTGAGTAGTGAAACAAAGCAAGGTATTTGGATCAGGATTTGATTAACTCAGTGGCACACATATCATGCACAGCATGACTAGAGCCATACCACAAAGCAAACATGGCAACCTATTTTGGGTTATCCTGTTTGTACCAATGGTCTCTGTACCTTAACTAGCCAGACACTGACATCAAGCAAAAATTCCTTGTACCTCAGTCACTTAAAAAAAAAAAAAAAAAAGGCTATTTTTCATTTCACCTAGTTCTGAGTCACATAGGCCATTTCCATGGAAGTGGATAACGTCCTTTGAGCACACGGCCACCATAACCTGTTGTTATCCCCTTTCTCACCTCACTCCTCTCATTGGTCTGCTTACTCCCCTAGTGAGTTTCACTTCTACTTGCATATCATCAGCACATATGTGATTGTCTGTATCCATGTAAACTCTGTGATCCACTAATGAGGGAAGACATGCAGTATTTGTCTTTCTGCGACTCGCTCAACCCACTTAACGGCACTACTTCAGTTGCATCCATTTGCCTGTTAATGATGTAACTTCATTTTTAAAATGGCTTAAAAAGTTCCATTGTGTGTATGCTCCATGTTTTCTTTCTCTATTCCTCTGTTGTTGGACAGCTAGGTTGTTTCTACAACTTCGCTACTGGAGGCAGTGCCTCAGTAGGCATTGATGCTTAAGTATCTGTATAATATGTTTTAAGTTTTTAAAAATTAAATTTACCAAGGTATGTGGCTGTGCATATGTTTATGATCATGCATGTGTCTGTATGTGGGCCAGAAAACAACTCGTGGCAGTCATTTCTCTCCTTCCACCATGTGGATCCCTGTGGGTCTTGAACTCAGGTTTGTCAGGGTTCACAGCCAGTGCCTTTACCCACGAGCTGACTCACCAACTATGGTAACTTTTTTTTTTTTTTTTTTTTTTACATACAATCTCACTGTGTAGTTAAGACTGGCTTTGAACTTTTAACAACCCCTTTCCATCAGTTAACCAAAGTTGGGTTTGCAGGCCTGAGCTAATACATCCAGTTATTATTCATTCACATTTAAATGGAACTTTTACGTGTTTTCTACCTTACATTAAGATTAAATTAAGAATATAAGACGAGGACTGGAAAGATGGCTCAGTGGCAAGAGAGCACTTGCTACTCTTAAAAAGTTTTTTTCCTCGGGCGGTGGTGGCGCACGCCTTTAATCCCAGCACTTGGGAGGCAGAGGCAGGCGGATCTTTGCGAGTTCGAGGCCAGCCTGGTCTACAAAGCGAGTCCAGGACAGCCAGAGCTGTTAAATAGAGAAACCCTGTCTCGAAAAACCAAAATAAATAAATAAATAAATAAATAAAATAAAAAACAAAAAAAAAACAAACAAACAAAAAGTTTTTTCCTTCATTTCCACAACCTCTGTCTGGTAGCTTATAACCACCTGTAATTTCAGCTTTGAGAAATTCAATTCCCTCCTCTTCCATCCTTGTGTACACACACAGGATATATTGACACACAGAGAAATAGAAAAAAAATCTTTAAAAAATAGACTAAAAGTCCATTAAGGTTGTCCTTATCTGTTTAGGTTTCTGTTTCATTTTAATAACTTTCTTTTATTGAGAGAAACTGGTGCATTTGAAAGGTTTGAATGTATCTCATTTAAAATGCTTCTTAGCGGCTCAAGAATTGGCTCAGTGGTTAAGAGCACTTACTGACTTTGCAGAGGACCTGGGTTCAGTTCCCAGCACCCACGTGACTCCTCACAACCACATGTAACTTTAATTCCATGGGATCTGATGCCCTCTTCTGGCTTCCATAGACTCCTACTCATACATGGTGCACATAAACTCATAAAGGCACACACATATACAAACAAATAAATAAATAAGTACTTAAAAACAAATTGGTTAAAAATTTCCTACCTTTAATTGCTTTAATTATACCTCTGAAGAACGAAGTCTAAAATATAAATTATGCTTAAATCTTACAAAATTGACAATGAAGAATTTTCTCCTCTAATACCATGTTCATTTCAACCTAATTTACTATCACAGATATATTTTCCGAAAGAGCTTTTAATACAACACACAATTATTTCATACAAGGTTCAGCAGGTTGCCTCATTAAGCTTGCAGAGAATCAGACCCCTTGTGATCCCCAGAAATACTCTTGCATTGATCCGCTGTTAAAATGGCCCTTCTAAATTGTCTCAAGTTTATCTATAGATATAAAAAGCTGAGCTGAATATGTAGGGCAAGATGACCTGGCCCCCAAGCGTCCAGCAGAGCCAGCTATAGCCTGTCCTCAGGACTGTCCTGCCACCTGTTGGCTTTCCTTATGCATAGCAGATCATTGATGCCACTCACAACAGTCTGTAACCCGCTGTGACCTCTGCCCCAGTTCATCAATCCCAAGAGACAAGAAGAAGCCTTTGAGAGTTCCAGCGGTCTGACTTCCTCCATCATTCACTGCCTTGTCCACATGGTCCTTCTGTGATGCTGAAAATATATGGCCACGCACATGGCGGGCAGAACAAGCCCTTCCCTTCTGGATTATTTCAATTTCCTGTCATAAGGAAACCCAAGGAGATGTGTCCTCAGCGGATTGCATGTGACAGTGCCTGCTTCTATCTCAGGAATCTGAGGCATGATGGATAAACTGTCAGCTTTGAAGGATGATGTTTTCTCCATATTTCCATTATGAACCGGGCTGTCATCTCCTAATAAATTTCGTGCATTGGTATCAATTTATTTTTACAAGCAGAGGGTCTGATGTATTTGGGAAAAGGCTCTGACAGCCTTTCTGGCCCAGCTTGACAGAGCTGGCTTCACCTCATTTTGGAAAACTACTTTGGCTCCAAGGACAGAACTTGACCCTCAGCCCTTGAGAAGAAGGGGGAAAAATAAAAATAAAAACCTCTGTGAGAGGAAGAGAGATGCATGAGGAAAGTTCTTCCTTTTGAGCCAAAATAAATCAAGCCCATAGGACTACCATGACATAATATTATTTCTAGGACAGCCCTACAAAGCCAGATGGGAAATGCCATTGGTGGTGATTTGCTGAAAATGGCTAGACCCCTGTGGTTATGCAGTGCGTCTGTAGGCCAATTTGGGTTATCAGGTCAGGGGTCTCCCTGGTTTTAGTCTCAGAAGGACCCCAGTCATACTTTGCTGTTCATTGAGTAAGCATTCATACAAACTGCCGGTGGCTGCTGTGAAGGGTAAGGAAAGCTGTACGTATTTATCTCCCAGAAAGCTTTGAGTCTAGTTGTACGGGTTCAAAGTTAGAGAAACAAAGTAACACCATACTCAGTATTTCATACATGGTAGTGAAGATTGGTGCCCCTTTACTTGATAATGACCTTCCTTCGGAGGAGAATCTGCAAACATCTCGCTAGTCCAGGCAGTGGCCACTGGAGAAAAACTGCCTGCATTTGTGCCTCAGCTCTGGCACTTACCATAACTCAAGAACCTAAGTGAGGTCTTGGTCAAGTTTCCTAATTTGGGTGGTTTTTAGCTTCCTCATCTATAAAATCAAACTAGGAGTTGTAAGTGTAGGGCACTGCTGGAGACTGGATAAACTAATCTTGAACTGAACACAGTTCCAGGCACAAGGTGCCCAGAAATGTTCCCTGTATCTTGGTCCCTTCCTCCTCCTCTTTCTCTTGCTGATAACTATTGTTATTACTGTACTTTACAGCCAAGAAAATTATGACCTAAAGAATTTAAGTAAAAAGCCTAAAATCACACATCCAAATGGACCCTATCTTTAAACCTTAGACACATCGAGGGGAGAAAATAGAGAAGTCAGTATACAAGTTTTGACAGGGATCAGACAAGGGTAGAATCCTTGAAGCTTAATTAGTTTATTATTAGTAGTAGTAGTGTCATCATCATTATTGTTGTTGTTGTTCTTGTTTTAATTCCTGGGCCATAAAATAGCTTCTTTCCTTTCCAACTCAAAACATGCTTTCTGTGTTACTGGATAAAAATTAAAAACACACACACACACACACACGCACACATATATGTATATGTGTGTGTATGTATGTATGTGTGTATGTATGGGAGTAAATGCTAGCAACCAGGCCTCTGTGTAATATGTATAAATATGCCATACATATACATAAATTTATTATATCTTAATTTACCTAACAGATATATAGAACACAGTTGGTAGACGTTAAACATGTAATACTCTACTGTAATTTTGTACAGCTGTTTGATTCTCTCAGACACTTTGAATGATTTGGGACAAACTCTGGTATCTGCCCTCTGTATCTGGGTTTGAAATTGATACAAGAGTACCTCTGACATGAGTGCAGGCTGGTGTTTGTCCCTTTACCTTAATGAGCACATCACAGCTTTAGTCATTCATCAATGCCAGATGTTACTTTACCCAGCTGGAAATGGCTCTTGGATATCAGATGGCTATTTCTTCAGATTTTCATGTTATTCATAATTAATATCTATAGATAAAGAACCCTATTGTGTTTAATATGCATCATTAATATTCCCTCCTTTACCTTCTTAAATTTAGGAAGGCAGCAGGCCGATACATCAAACCCTAATCCACACCATTTGCATTTTTTTTCCTCCAAATTCTGCCATCATAACCCAGACTGAGACACCAAAGTGATGTCACTGGAGAATTTGGAAGAGATATAGTATCAGGTAGCTGCAACAGACCCAAATAAGTTCAAGAGTATAAATAATACTGATATTTTATGATATATTTAGGAAGCGATGATTTTTTTTCCGTGTTACTTTTACTGTTAAGACAATATATTCAGTTGTAAGTAAATGCAATTTAAGTTTCAATATCTGGTTCACAGTAGCCCCAAAACATTTGTGGTGACTCGCTATTGACTTTTGTGAATTGATAAAGGCTGATTCTAGCAAACCACTTCACATGATCCTCAAAGGCCAAACAGATTTGAAGGACTCATGTGCCTTCACAGTGCTGTTCATCATTTTATTACTAGGTAAGATGACAGTTTTATTTGTGTATCTACATATAAATCCATCTTAGCATGGATTGAACTGTGTCTCACTACAAACATATCACGTCCTTTCCTACATACATGGAGTGAGCCCAGGAGGGATGTCTACACAGGCGCCTTTGAGTATCAAGCTCATCGTACAGTGCTGCCACTCAGCCCTGGAAATCAAGATGCGCGATTCAAACTTCCAAAGCTTTGCATACTGACTTGGTGCTGTTTGACCAATTGTCTACCCCCTCTTTAGTGCCAGTTGCCTAATCTGTAAAATGGTTACAATGAAGGCACCACGTCTCAGGCTGTAGAGAGATAGATGGAAAGATGGCATGTGGCTACTGCTTGAGAAATGTCATACACATCCCACATGATGCTTCCTTCCCTTTTGCTTGTGTTCTAGTCTGTGTGTATTTCACAAAGGAGATCTGCAACAAGAACTAGTGAGCTGCGGTACTGACCGCTACTCCATCATACTGTTTTGGGTAGGTTATGATTGATTCTTAGCAGGATGCTCTCCTTTTATTAAAATTAAACATCCTATTTTTTTTTTTTTTTTGGTTTTTCGAGACAGGGTTTCTCTGTATAACAGCTCTGGCTGTCCTAGACTCACTTTGTAGACCAGGCTGGCCTCGAACTCACAGAGATCCGCCTACCTCTGCCTCCCAAGTGCTGGGATTAAAGGCGTGCGCCACCAACGCCCGGCTAAACATCCTATTTTTTTAAAGATTTGTTTTTATTATTTTATGTGTATGAATGTTTTGCCTACATGCATGTCTGTTACCACATGTGTGCCTGGTGCCTGAGGAGGTGGTGATCCTCCATGTGGGTGCTGGGAATTGAACCCAATTCCTTTGCAACAAGTACTGTTAACCACTGGTCTCCTCTCCAGACCCTACCCCATTCCGTTAATGAATTCCTCCTTATTGACAATCCTTTCTCAGTGCCTTGAGGAGTGGCCTTCCTAGGTTCTATAAGACATTCACTGTTAATTTAGGATCTGACTTCCAAAACTGTGAGCTGCATATGAGACTGTAGCAATGGACCCAGTGGACAGTGATGGAGGTGGAGTGGCATCTTAGCCTGTAGCTGAGGCTAGTACTTTCTGAGAGTTCGTTTGCAGAGAAGGTGTGTGTGCTGGGCAATAGCTTAGTTTGGAGGTCAGATCAACTTACTCTTTCTATCAAAGCTCTACTTAAGAGCTGCATAGTCTTGGATGGGTTTCCTATTTTATTTGTCTCAGTTTTTAAATTTCTCAAGGACACACTTGCATATCAGAAAGCCAAGTAGGTAAAAAGATTCTTAGTATAGGCTCAAGAAGTACCAGCTCTTATGTTAACGCTTTGTCCCCTTGTTTTCTTGTCTGTCCTCTTCCTCCTAGACTGCTAATGTGCTTCCTCCTCTGTTAAAATGTTTGTCTTGCAAGCATGGAGATATGAGGTTGATCCCCAGAATCAGCATTTAAAGAAACTTACACACAACATCACATACTTGAAATTCTGTCACTGGGGAGACTGAGGTAGGCAGATCCCTTAGGCTTCCAAGCCAGCCAGATCAGCCTACAAGGTGAGTTCCAAGCCAGTGAACAGTAGTCCTCCTCTCTCTTCAAAAACATCTAGATGGTATCTAGGGAAGCCAGAAGGTTGTTTTTCTGGCTTCTACACATAGAATATATTTCTGCCTCCTTTGTATTTACATTTGTGGGGGGGGTCATCATAAGAAAATCTGCTGGGTTTTTGTTAACTAATATTTAGTTTTTTAAAATTTTAAAAATTTTGTATTCCTTTGCATGAGCATCTGCTAAACATGTTCTGGAAGCGAGTGCTCTGGTCCTTTGTCATTGTCATTCTATGAGTTGATTAAGAAGTAGCCCACAAAAACCCAGAGCTTCAGCATTTCTTTCCTTTCTTCCTTCCTGAATCTTGTCTTCACTCCCTCCCTCCCCATAAATATTTGTGAACTGCTGTTCCCAGCCAGATGCCCTATGGGGTTACTGGCAGAACTAGAAGCCCCTATAGATCAGATAAAATCAAATGAAATGCTTCAGGCTGTTGGTTTCAAAGAGCTTTCTTTCTCCAGAGAGGCCTTTGACACAGTCTCTTTTCTATCTCTTTTCTGCCCACTTCTGACCTGAATCACACCTCTCCTTCTCTCAGCTAAGTGCCCAGTTTCCACCAGACTCTTACCTCCCTCTTGGTTTCTCAGTAGTGGATTAAATCTCATCCCTACTTAATTGTTTTCTCCCTCCCCTCCCCTTTTTCTTGACTTCTGTCTCTGGTAAGATATAAATGTTTCTAATCTCCAATCTGTCAGTGGTTTGAATCATCCCTCCATCATTGATGCTGAGCATCTTGCTTCCTGCTAGAAGGCAGGGCAGCATCACTTGTAAACAAGGCTGGAAGCCTCAGCCTTCAGAATCGTTCTTCACTTTTGTGACTTTATTCCTTTGATCTTCATCCTCTTCTGAGCAGGTTGACTCATCTGTGTAGGTTGAAGAACAATGATGATATATAGTTTTGTCATTGATTTTAAAGTGTTGTATTTAGTCAACCACCATGACTTTGCTTTCTCTTATTCTCCTGGGAGTAAGTTGAGTACAAGGGCTAAGAGTATGGTTCATTTTAGAAAGTTAATAGAGTTCCATTTGTAAACTCATCTCTAGAATGAACAAGAAACACATACAGATGTGATTACCATAATCTGTGTGTAGATATCAAGCTAAAGTATTTATGTGGGTCCTAATGGGGTTTGATGACTTTCACGACCACTATTAATCATGGTATAATTTTTTTTTGATATGCCAGGAATGTAACTGAGTTCTTCATTCTATTTTCTCGATATCCTCAGCATAGGCCTGGCCTCTAGTAGTGATTGCTCAATATTTGATAACTAAATAAGCAGTGCTTTTTCTTTTGAGAAGAAAACTAAATGTTTTTAGAGGAGTCAGCTTTCTGCCATGGTTTCAGGGAATGAATTGTGATGAGAAGTGAAGATTACTTCTCCTTGAAAGAGGCTGACAAATTTCCCAGCCCCGGGATCACTTTATGTGGCTTATGATTTAGGGGTGAGTGAGCACGCCAAAGAACTCCACTTGAGCTGAGTGATGGGAGATGAGTTGTGGAGCTGTGGTCTCCTATGGTATTTTGTGAAAAACAGTCAGAGATTTATGGCTATCAAACAACTTTGTAGCTGGCCCCTCCTTGTTCTGAAGCCTGCAAAAGCTCTGCTTCTGAGCTCTGCACCGTGTTTCCTGTGTGCCCCATGATGCTCACGAATGCCCTGAGCTGCAGCTGTCACTGCACACACTTCTTTGGGTAGGGCCTTGAATATCACACACTCTCCAAAGGACATCAATTTTCTGTAATCACTGAGAGCGATTCCCGTTCTACAAGTGTCTCCTAGCATGTGCTGGCCTTTCACTGAATCTTTTCCAAGAAGGTTCCCAAAGCTCTAGCCTCCCTCCTGTACAAACAGATGACATGAGTGCTCCATGGTATGGTTAAGGGAAAGCTTATTATTGTAAATATGAGAGAAAGAGAAAAAACAGTGAGAGGCTTCTGAAAGAGTCCAGAGCAGAAAAGTAGTTTACTAAACATAACCAGTGGTCTGGACTTGGCCTGGTGGGAGGCAGGAGCAGAGGAGAGAGAAGGGGAGAGAGGAGGGGGTAGGAGATGAAGACACACACACACACACACACACACACACACACACACACACACACA
>CAJQZJ010032031.1:15736140-15747349 GCA_907164525.1 Lophiomys imhausi | reverse complement strand
GTATTCACTAAATCTAACTTATATTAATCTATCAGCCCCTACATACAAGTACTAGAAAATTACTTGGGGTTGATATCAATGGAAGATTGCCTTGACTAGAAATAAGAATCTTTGTATTGTTTCATGTTTAATTAAAAAAAAACAAAAGTGTGGAAAAGTTTAAACATTTAGGACACAGATAGCCACATATAAAATTCGTTTTTTCTAACATTTTGATGTATCTGTGTAAAACTTATTCTTTGATCAATAGAAATAACTACCACACATACTTTACTAGCTCCAGTCCAATTATTGTACCCCCTGACATAGGCAAGGACTTTTGTAAGTTTTGTATATTTCTTCTATAATTTATATATATATAATATATATGAGATTAAAAAGCCACATATGTATCATGGTAAAACCATGCAACATTTATCATTAGGACACTTGTATTATCTCTCTCTAGAAAATTCTAGGCCTATCTGAACTGAGATGTTTCAATCAAGCCTATTGTACTTAATCACTAAGTATTATTCTCTCACATAAATATATGCTATTTTCTTGACTCTCTTTCCTCATTGACAGTTAAAGTTGTCTCAACTTTTTTTGTCAGAAATACTGCAGCAACGGAGTCTCATGTCTCTACTCGCAGACTTGCATGTGAAATTTTTTTTCTAGCTTATGAATTTTACATTTTTATTTGTGTGTGTGCAGATGGGGAAATGTGCACATGTAGAGGTGAGAAGGGAATCTTCTTCATCTTCAAGAATGCTGTCCACCTCTCCCAGTCAGTTGAACCAGCAACACAGTCCCCCTGGCAGAGATGAGAGGACAACCTTCATGTCCCTCTGTGTCCTCTAAAATTTGATATTAGGAATGAAGTCCGCTGATAACAATGGGTGGTGGAATCATTTCCTCTATTAGCTCTTATGGCCTTTTAGAAAATTTTATCAAATTCTCTTTCGATTATTGACTGTTTGGGTCTCCTCTGAAACCCTGGCATTTCCTTTGCCCATTGTCTTTTATGCATTTTTGTTGACTGGAGGATGTTCTTTATGTATCTTGAGTACTGGTATTTTATTGTAGACATGGCAAATATCCCCTAACAGGAGATAAAAGCAAAATGTGAAGTTACAAATCTCCGCCATCGGCACTTAGGAAAACTGGCAAGGAATCAAAGGTTTGAGAATCTTTATGGTCCTGAAGATTCAGACTTGTCCAGGCTTCCTTATTCTTACCTTAGGCATCTCTTCTTAATGTACATAAAAGAAAACATTATGTAAATGTTTTCTACTTATGCCTCTATTATCTGATACTCAAGCTGTTAGGTGTGTGTTGCCTCAAGTCCAAGGTGAATTCTATATCCTTTGTCGGGTAGTGTGCAAAGTGAAGGGATTTTCTTGTCTGTGTCTTTCATATGCTGACCTGGCTTTTATGAATCGTGTTTCTGAGGATAAGAGGTGGAGAACATGTGTGTGGATCCCATTGAAAAGGCCCAGTGCTTCCCTTTTGATAAAAGCCTAGCTAAAGAGCAGCTAATTGGAATTTGGTTTTGTAGAGTCTACTAAAACACTGACCTGTACAAATCCCACTGAAAAACAGTGTGCAAAATTTTTGTTTTTCTGGATTCTTTTCTAAACATTGAGTTTGGATCACAAAATGGATTATGAGCAAAAAAAAAAAAGTAATTAAGTACTGGGCATTAAATGACAGCTACAAAACTCCATGTCATTTTTGTCCTCTATTCAGTTGGAAACAAGACTAAATAATTCTCTCTTCTTCTCGGTTACAGAGCTCCTAAGTCTTGTACAGTCAGATGTATTTGCTGAAATCCCTGTGTATCTCAGCAGATGTATAGTGTATCTTCCAGTTGTTCTTAGGAAACGTTGTTCTTCACATCTTCAACGAATCCAAGTTTAAAAATACTAAGAAATTCCATAGCACAGTGACCTGAAACTCATATTGGCTTGTGGTGTGTGTGTGTGTATTGGGGGGGGGGGGTTATGTTTTAATTTTTAAGGATGAGATGCAAAAGAAACACCGGTCAAGGGGAAATCTGGAGTGTCTTTGGAGGAAGTGTGCTGGAAGGTCCCCCATCTCATGAGTTTATCTATATGTCTTCAAAACATAGAATGCCCTCATGTTTAGAACACTGTTTCTGTGTTTCAAGTATCATGGAGGTCATAGTAGACCTCACAGGCCTAATAGAGAGGCAACTATCAACTGTAGGGCTTGTATCTTAATTCAGCTTCTGTTTCCTCCCCATATTTGCAGCATGCTAAGTATTCAGTGAGGTGGGGTATAGCAAGCCTTTAAAAAAGCACTTTCCTCTATGGCTTTTATCTGGCTGGTTCCAATATACTTGGACCAAGCTTTAAACATCCTGTATGTTCATTATGTTTGCCTTTTAGCTAGAGTGGACAAGTGTTCCCTCAAATCTGATTTCACCAAGGGATAGAGCTTCTAATTTCGCTCTGTTCAGACCTCTCTCTGTATGTCTGCCCTGAAAGCTGCTTAATCAAACACCTCAAATGTCAGAAATGAAGTTTAAAGGGTTTCCGTGGCAAGTAGGTCTAATCTCCTGCTTAGTTCTTATTCCCACAGTGTAGTAATCTCTTCCAAGAGAAGGCCTGCTTCTGGCAGGGTAAACACACCCCATAGAATGGATTTCTTCTTCTGGAAAGAAAACCAAGGCATTAATGAAATTTACTTTTTTCATGGGGCTTTCAGAAAGGTTGAAAGCTTAGATTTTCACTTCTAGCAGATGTTCTTTTTCAGATATTAAAAAAAAAGTTGCATTTGATTTAAAAATATCAGTTAAGTATAGCACTAGTGCTTCATGTCAAAGCAACCAAACTCTTTAGGTAACATATTGGTCATTGGTACCATTCCATGTAAGCGCCACAGTGGTCATGATTTCTTCCTGCATTAGCCTGCAAGGACACAAAGTCAGGAAAGGGTTAATACCACTTGCACAAGCTACCTTTTACATAGTTCCCCACAGGATAACTAGCCACAATGTTACAATCAAAGAGCTGTTGCTGTACAATTAAAAATAAATTAAAAAGCAAAAACAAAAAACCCCACCATCCTATATGTCATTTTCTTTTTGGGACTTTGATGTTTTTTATTTGTTTGGTTTTGTGTATGTAGGGGAGTTAGGTTTTGTTTTTTGTTTTTTGTTTTGTTTTGTTTTTTTCAAAATCAATGAGAACACTGAGCTTCTTTATAAAGGATGTGTGAAGGGATACTTATAAGAGCTAAACAGAGAATTCACAAAGGAGGAATCCCTAATGGCTGAGAGACACTTGAAAAAATGCTCAGCATGCTTAATCATCAGAGCAATGCAACTTAAGAGGACTCTGAGATTCCATCTCACACCTGTCAGAATGGCTAAGATCAAAAACTTAAATGACAGCACATGCTGGCGAGGATGTGGAGGAAGGGGAACACTCCTCCATTGCTTCTGGGAGTACAGGCTTATACAACCACTATGGAGGTCAGTCTGGCGATATCTTAGAAAACCTGGAATAGCTCTACCTCAAGACCCAGCCATACCACTTCTGGTTATGCATCCAAACGATTCCTCACCAAACCACAAGGATGTTTCCTCATCTCTGTTCATAACAGCCTTATTTGTAATAGCTAGAAACTGGAAACAACCCACATGTCCCTCAACCTAGGGATGGATTAAAACAAAACAAAACAAAACTGTGGTACATCTATACAATGGAATACTACTCAGCTATCAGAAACAACAAAATCATGCAGTTTGAAGCCAAATGGATGGAACTAGAGAAGCCCATCCTGAGTGAGCTAACCCAGACTCAGAAGGATGCACATGACATCTATTCACTTATAATCAGATTTTAGCCATATAGTATAGGATAATTACACTACAGCCAATGCACCAAAGGGAACAGGAACATAGACTTTGTTATCTGTCAATGAGACACTTTGCCCTAGTGGTGCTGTCTTGTAGGCCCTCAGTATATGAGGAGGCTCTTGGCCCTCATATGACTGCTGAACTGGGGTGGGGGACTGATATGCAGGGACACTCCACTCCAGAGGAGTGGGATGGAGGGGATGGGGGTAGAGGATGGGAGGGCGGGACTGGGGGGTGGGTGGGAAGAAGGCACTGTGATGGAGATGTAACCTGAAGGAATAAATAAACATAAAAAAGGAGTATTTATAGCACCCAAAACAGCATTCTAGAGCCCTACCTACACTTAACCTTCCAACTGATGATGTCTCATTCATAACAACCACACATACTGAGCATCCACAATCTGAACACCTAAAATCCAACATACCAAAAACTCAAGCCTTTTGAACACTAACCTGATGCCACAAGTAGAAGCTTCTCATGGCCCTATAGAACAAAATACAGGCACACTAAATATATCGTATGGCATGCCTGTGAGTCTCTGCTTGTAAGATGTACAGAAAACAAATGAATGTCACATTTAGTTTGGATCTCATTATCAGTGTACCTCCTTACATATCTGTACATATTTCAAACAGCCTGGTATTAAATATCCTGATCACAGGCATTTTAAAAACAGGACATTGAATTTGTATTTCCAGTTCAAACTCCAGAAGGGTTTTGCGAGGGCTGTTGTTAAACTTAGCCCACAGCCCAGATACAGTCTTGTATGTTTTATTTTCTTCTGTCTCTGTGCCATTAGATCCACATAAGCCAGCCATGATTTTCCTCATCTATGCTACCTCACCCACAGTGGTTGCCATAGGAATATGCCTGCAACCAACATTGGCTTAGCCCAATTTTCTGGGAGCATGACTGTAATAGAATTAGTCTACAGCACTTCCTGCCTTCAGCCCCTCTTCTTTTCCTCATCTCCTTTCAGCTCCACATAACAAACAAAGACAAAAATCTTCTTATCCCAAAGACATCCCAGAGGTACCAAGGCACCTCAAAATGTTGTACCCTACCACACTCACTAGAACCCAGTCTCGACAGGCAAAGAAAGGCCCAGTGGATCCCATTCTCTGCAAACTCAGATGCCAAGGAAATGCATTTAGTAAACAAGGGCACTTGCCCTTTGGTGTTTCTCCATGGTGACATTTTGCGTTTATCTTACAGGCTTCTATTGGGGATGATGCTGCTTCTCCGGAGGGCCACCCCCAGTACACACCTTTGCCCGCTGCATCCAGAGAGCTCACCAGTCACCGAGGTAGGAACTCAGCTTTCTGTTGTTCTCCATGATTTAGCCTGGATACTTGGCTCTGCAGAACTTGGGAGTTCTGCGGTCCCTACCACCTCTGTCCTACAACAAAGAGCCTAGGGTTTCTTGATGAGAAATCTGTACTATCAAACCTAAAGGGTTTAACCCACATGATCAGGGGAGACAAAAACCCAGAGTGTAATTTTGTATTCCTCCATCCACTTCTCAACAGAAAGATTATAGTATTTAAAAATTATGTAGAAGACCGTTCCATACAGTAATAGTAATGGAGATACAGTGGAAAACTCTGTAGTATTTGTTAAAAGAGGTATGTGTGGAAATATAAGAGTCCAAATGTGTAATTTCAAACTCAAAGTGACTTCAGTTTGCCTGGTAACTTCAGAACCTTGGTTTCTGCTTGGCTTCTTTGGTCCTGAAAGCATAATTTGGTTTGTTTGGTTCTAGTATTGAAATCCTGTTGCCATCTCAGACATGTTCAGTTTCAAAAATAAGCAGAATATTGACATGAAATATCATTTGAAAAAGTCTTGTCCCTTAACCAGCTTCTGGGGTTATGTCACTGGCTGAGCTAGAATTGCTGAGGGCAAGGAGAGGCCATGTGGTCTGACTTTTACTGTTATATCCTTCCATGATCAGATCTCTGCTCCTTACCTGTGAATCTGTCTTTCAAGGTTAAACAGGGACAGATTTAGAAGAGGGACACTATGCACTTTAAGCACTGCTCCCTACAGTATGAAATCCCATGGAGGTTACTGAATGAATGAGTACTAGCTCTTCTAGTTATCTTTTCTGCGCAGCACGGATGGAATAAAAGGGTATGGAGAAGCTTCAAAAGTGGTAGCAGCTTATGGGCTGTATGAATGGGACATTCATAGTCTGCTGGAAGTGAGAAAGAGAGTCACGTAGAGCTTCAGAAGCCTGTGACTTGGACCTATCTTGATTGGCCAACATGTGGATATGGGACACCAGTGGAACTCTTTTATACTTAAATTTTGACCTAATTATACATCAGTTGTGACTTTCTTCATCAATTGTCAGCTTTGTGCAAATCAATTTTTCTCAGTCATGTGGAATAGGTACCAGGATACTGCTGTCCCAGGGGAATGAGCAAGTCTGCAGTGGAAGCTCTCCTGAAGGTCTTGAATGCTTCTCTAAGGACCGCTGGGTGGGAGTGCCCATGGAAAAACTGCTCTGAGGAATGAGTCACAGAGCTAACAATACTACAAGGATCAATGCAAATTCTCTAAAAGTAGCTTCACTTCTTTTCACTAGTGTATTGTTTTCTGGCACCAGTGGTAAGGATAATTGTACTCTATAGCCTGTTGAGTAATTTGCATGGAGACTGAGTTCTCTGAGAACCCGAGTCCATTTACAAAGATTTTATCTGCAAATGACTTTGAGGTTTCAGGATGGTAGGATCTGGTAAGGTGACTGGCATTCATCCGGAATGAGTCAAATAGTCTCTGTTAATTTAATAGTAAAATGTAAGCCTTGGGGGAATAAAAGAAGGTATGCTTTAAGCATATAATTTGCCCACATTTGTGCATGCATGTGTGCTATCCTGTGTACAGGAACATATTATATCCTTGAACTATATCTCCAGTCCAAATTTTAGGGGTAGCTTTAGTAATATTTGTAATGTGCAAAAGTTACAAGGGTAGAATGTAAGCCAGTACTCCTGGATGACATCTCAGCATGAAAAATGGGGAAAACAGAAAATGTTATTTAAAGGTATCTAACGACCGAGGAATAGTTCCATACATTATCGCCTGGTCCTCCAAACTTCTAGGGTCATAAATTGAGTGCTGAAAATAGACTCTATGTCATGCAATGATGCCCTCTGGGTGCATGGTCACAGGGAGACAGAGGGAATCCAAGAAGCTTCTGAAGGTTGGCCGCGGCTTTAGCGTCCACCTAAGGAGAAGGTGCAACCTATACTCCATGTTGGCCCGAGTTATATACCACCACGTGGAGAATGCCATTGCAGTTTTGGTTCCCAAAAGGAAACTACTTATGACCATGCTATGTCTTCCCATTTAGGGCTATTAGTCTAAAATTCTGATCATATGGATCAGCAAAGCACTTGGACACTACTTAGCAGTTCCTTAATGAAAATGGCTTGTGAGCACCTGTGCTGAGGAGCTCTTTTCATGGCATGAAGGCAAACTGTGTCACTCCTGTCAGAATCCTTCCCAATGCTTGGTCTACAGAATCTGAGCTGGAACTTCTATTTGAGAACATTTGTGAATCCACCCAGTTCCCAATCTGTTTTCCTTCCGCATCAACAACTACAAAAACTGGTGGGTAGGCGTTTATGTTCATGTGCAAATTGCTGTTTTCCTATGCCTGTTCTATTTTCACATGCCCTTTTCTGTAACTTCCAATGTCAAATTTGAGGAGCCCAGGATCTAAGGCTCAAGAATGGTAGTAAAATGGGAAGAAACACCGAGCCTACACTGATGACCAGGAGGTCAGGGGAAGGAATTGTTTTGTTTGTCACTTGCACATATGCCATCCGTCTTACGTGTACTCATGTGCAGAACTCTCTGCTTCCCGTGGGAAACATCCTGCTTTGAGCTGTCTGTATTCAAAAGCATTTAGCATATTTCTTTCCAGCTCCTAATGTAATTGTTCGTCTTCTACCTTCTGTGAGAGCCGTCCTGAGTGTATGTCTTAAACTCATGAATGAAAGCCCTATGAGAGGCAGGGCTAACTCTCCCCTCCCTTCCAGGCCACAGCTCTTCAGTTCTCCCGTTATTAGGTTAAACACCACACTGCTAGGGGAAGGGGTGCTTTTCTGATTCTGCTACCCACATTCATGTTTGGTTAGTTTTCCCTAGATACCAGCCTTGGTGAGGAATAGAGACTATTGTACGTACTTTCTTGTATCTTTATGTGCAATGCCTGGCATGCCTGGCATAGGGGCTTAATACTCAACATATATTTGTCTTAGTTTGGGTCAAAATCCTGCAGAGAGCACTGTATTCAAATCTGGATCACTAGCGCATGACCCTTTTAGGAGTTGTGGAGCCAATAAGTGGTGGGGCTTATTAGGAGGAAAGCACATAATGAAGGGTGAGTCCACAAGTGGGATATTGAAACCATGTTTGTTCCTTCTCTTCTCTTTTGCTTTTTGCTATGGGGTAAAGGCCATTTTCATACATACGAGCCATGACATGAAGTGGTGTTTTATACTTTGTATCAGGCTCAGAAACAATGACCAGCCAAACATGGACTGTAGTCTCGCAAACTGTAAGCCAAAACAATTGTGTTAGTTATCTGTTATAGAAAGTCAACTCCCATCAGTAAAAGTTGGGTCATGGAAACCTAGGGGAAGAGTCAGTGTTTTCAATAGCTCTGTGAGGTGATAAGGGTGAGCACAGTCATTGGAAGGGCTGGCCTTGTTCACCCCTGACCTCAATCCTGTTGCTTCCAGAAGCTCAAAGGAAAAAGGATTGGAGACATACCTGCAGACTCATTGCCAGAGTCCAATTAGCCACCAAACATAACTTCCATGTGGAAGATTGTTTTAATACTGTATTTGCCAAGCATTGCTATTTTAGTAGTAGGGAGGGGGATTGGGTGAGTTGAAGGAACTAACAAAATTATTTTCTTAGAACAGACATTCTCAAAGCAGGGGCTTTGTTCTCAGAAAGACTTGGGTTCTGGAATGCCCAGGATTGTAGCATGGTCCACCTCGAATTTCTCTCAGAGTACTACCCTAGACTTCAGCCTAGTGTTGGAGCATGGGGTACACTGAGCTATATCCCTGATCTCTGTTGGAAATCTGAATGTAGTGTTCTCAGTGAGTACCACATTATGAAGATTATTGACACATATATAAGGTAAAAGTCTCTTCAAATATGTTAGGTAGACAGGATACACTCCAGCATGACAATCATTGCCAATCCATGTGGTAGCTGTTAGAAGTAGAAGTCAGATGACCATAGGGTAGACCATTGTGTCTTTGGGGGGAACTTTCCTGTTTAAATCAAAGATCATGTCATTCTCAATCTGGTTTTATAAAGTATGGGAGTAAGTGGAGATTAGTGTCCCCATTAAAGAGGGGTGTGCCGAGAACTGCTGCTAGAGATTAGCTAGAGTCCCTAAGCAGCAAGATTCAAATACTATTTATTCTAAGCTTTGCACCTACAATTCCATGGTTACCCCCAACCTTCACTGGACACACGAAGCAAGGGCTAACTGTGACACCGTATCAAACAAAATGGAAGGAAACATACATGGAAGGGTGGTGCCTGGCAATACCCAATTCTATGTGTGCTAAAACCACCTTGAGGCACCAGCAGGGAGGTTAGAGCCACTAAAGGGTTATAGGAAGGTTATAGAGGGTATCAGGGCCCCCTAGGAATCTTCTGCTGCAGTTCTCGGTCTAAAATACCTATGCAGGTGAATGACTCTCTGGTAACTCACTTGGTGTAGAGAGCTGCGACGTGCCGCGCCTTAAAAATGGCGCTGGTCTCCGCCTTCCACCAGCCCGACGGTGAGCGCTCTCGATGGTAAACAAGTCCATATTTGGCTAAGACCGCCCATGTGGCTTTACTTGATTGGCTATACGTGGGCCTCTAAGATAGCACCATGTGGCTTTACTTGATTGGCTATATGTAGGCCTCTAAGATAGCACCATGTGGCTTTACTTGATTGGCTATATGTAGGCCTCTAAGATAGCACCATGTGGCTTTACTTGATTGGCTATATGTGGGCCTCTAAGATAGCACCATGTGGCTTTACCTGATTGGCTGTTCATTTTAGTATTTAGCCTGTGGGTTGGGTCTGCCCGGCCCCCTTTTCGGAAGACTGTTTTCAAGGGACCTGAATAAACTGCAGGAGAAGAGCTTTTGTGAGTCGCGTCGTTCTTGCCGGTCGAGAGGGACGCGACAACTTGGAAGCAACTTCCCGCATTGTGACTGTGTGCATGGTCCTGCTCTTCCTCCTTTTGAGATATTCAAACGCTACTGCACTAATCCTTTGTGGAGGTTTTCTAACCCAGAATGATCCACAGCAGAGGATTCTGGGAAGTGTAGTTTCCAGTGAGCTGGAAAGAAACCCTTCCAAGAAGATGGTACACATGGAACTGAAAACCAGGCTTACCCACTGTCATCCTGTGTCTCCCACAGCTATGACACTGAGATTCTCACTCCCATATTTCTGCATATAAGTTTTGCAAATTAACCGAAAGTCCTCTGAGTGCTCCTCAATCACTTTTAACTTTGATGCTTAAGCCATCTTGAAAATGTGCTAGAGTTTGCATGTCACATTAAGCATTTGATTTTAAATATGCAAAAGAAAGAAAACTAAGAATGAGGAAATTTGCTTAAAAATGTGCTGAAAGATTCCAAACCATCCTACCTCACTGGTCCTTGGCAGTTTCCACTGTTTTTATTGACTTGGTTATTGGCTACACATCTTCTTCCTTAACTGGATGTTTGGCATCCTTATATTTAGAATGAATAGCCCAGACAATCACAGTGTGATTTACATAGAGCATATCATAGTCATTGTTTGCCATTTCCTAAATGTGGATTGCATTTCCTGCTTAGTCATTGATCTTTCTGTACATCTCCAGGAGCAGCTCAGAGAGTGCCATCCAAAAGAGAAAAAAAAAAAAGCATAGTGATCGTTTTTTTCATTTGTATTATTAAAATGATTTTCAGCCTGAGGTCTGAGAAGATACATTTTCTGAGAAGCCATAAATACAGTCCTTTGCTTCTATTGATCAAATTAGTGAGTGAAATGAATATGAGAAAAAATTAAATAGATGTTTTTGAAGAGGTAGAATGCATGGGAAGATGTTTGGAATGGGGCCATGTTGGCCAGGAAAATTTCATGATGACAAGTGGGGTTCAGAGGAGCTTGTATGGTGCTTGAGATGTTCATTACAATTTGGCTGGGTTGGGGGTGTTATAGGATTTAGAAGCAATCTCTCTGTTTCGACCAGTAAGTTTTTTATTTCTTTAATTTTTAACTTTGTTTCAATTTTTACTATATTTCTAGGCCAGCCC